>OX411310.1:11959192-12133202 GCA_948150685.1 Rhaphigaster nebulosa
GAAATGACAGACCCTTAACAAATGACTCAAACTACTTTACTCAATTTTTTCTTAATCTTCAAAAACGAAACTGAGACAGGAACTAAATACATACTCATACTTACTTAAACCCATATGGGCATACTGCTCACAGGTATTCGGTATAGCCAAAAAGAGCCACTTACAAAAACTCCAAACTGTCCAATCCAAAATGTTACGTCTGGTATGAGGATTTTCGGCCTCTTTCGTCCACTGCGACCTCCAAAAAACTGTCACACATGCTAGAGAATTCCTCAAGGTTTGTCCTGAAATCCCGCTCGTGTATGCAGGCCTTTAGGAACAGTTATAGTTGTTTATAGGTGAATAAATTTAAAATTTCAAGTTCAAAAACAAATAGGTATGTAGACCCTGCTAAAAATCGAGTAATGAATTTTTATAAATTCATGAGGTGGTAGCGAAATTTCTGAATATAAAATTTATGTTTTTCATAAACAGATTTTGTTTTTTAATTTTTTGTGTTTTCAAATGTATACGTCCAGCGTTAAAATGGAAGAATTTGTGAAAATATCGCCGATTTGGTGGTAACTTTTTTTTTAAAAGAAGCGATTACACCGATATAAATGTTGCTATTTACTAGTGCCTGAATTAAATTTATGCTTCATAATTGAAAAAATTTTGAGGCGTATATTTGTCACTTTAACCACTAAACCAACAAAATAACCGAAACACTTTCACAGAATTAATTTTTTTTTTTAGATACATAAAGTTTATGTTCAGAAATTTCGCATTCTAGTTAATCCAGGATTATCTCCAAATCCAATGAAGGGCCAGTAAGCCACTTTATAGAGGCCGGTGAGCCACAGAAGAGTCTCCCAACCCCGGAGTCGTTCCACGGCTGGATTTACAGAATAAATAAATTATCCGCAGGGGTCGGACACGAACCCTTGTGTTTTGCTCGGTGCCTGACTAATAAAAGGATTTATTAATATATTTTAACGATTTTTTTTTTTAAGCCACTGGAGTTCCTTTACGTACGTACAAATATGATATTCCATTTGGGTCGCAGATTGAAGTGTGACATTGCGGGGTCAGCGGACAGCCGCTATGATAATGAAGAGGAAAGTCATTAGACGACACAGAGGACGGATGAGGGGGAGGGGCGAAGGAAGGTCCTTTGGACACACGAGCCTAGGGCCCCCAGGACTAATGGTCGCACTGATTAAGGACCAAAGAACCAGGACCCGGCCCTCGCGATAGCTCTCTCTTCTCCCTCCCCCCCCCCCTCCTCCCCTCACACTTACTCTCTCTCTCTCTCTCTCTCTCACTCACTCTGGAATAATCTCTTAACGACCAAGTATTCCTCTGTCGTTGCGGAGGCTCCTTGTTATGGTTCTGTTTGTTCTCTAGTCTACGGCTCCCTCTACGCTTCTAAATCCTTTTTCGGTTTGCCGGAGCGGGATCGAGTGGTCTTTAAAGGCCGTGGGGTTTTTCTTTTAATATTATATTTAATAAGGGTGGCAAAGTATATAAAAATGCTCTACTTCACTCCTTTTGAGTCAAGTTTTTCTCTAGCATTTTTTTTCTCCTTATCCTTTATGTTATTTCAATCGAAAAAGGACCAGTTTGAAGGAATTAATTTTATGAATTAAGTTTATTACTTCAATAATGAATCTTTGTAATCGATCAAGGAAATTTTTTTTTCTCCCTCAAAATTTTTGGATTTATGTTTGAAGAGACAAAATCCAAAAATCGACTACTCTCCGATTTTTTTGAAATTCGGGACCAAAGTCACAAGCTACCGAGGATGATCTTCGGAACTTGATATTGCCATTTTTTATTACTACCATTCTTTATATTAGCATTATATGTTATACTAACGCGAAAGGCAATTAGATTCTCTACAAAACAAAAAAGAAACCATCGAAATTGGACCAGTATTAGCAGAGATATTGCGTATTGAACATTGTAGAAATGCTTTATATAATATTCTGCTCATGTTCCTCGGGAGACCGGTTCACCTTGGTTTATTTATTTGCTAACTCTAAAACTATACATATCCAGAATTATTCCAGATGCTCATTTGAAAGATAATTTAATTGTATACAAAGCTAAAAATTTAAAAAAAAAAAAGTGATAATATAGCAAATCTATTTTGTATTGTATTCTGCCCCAAAGCAAAACATAATTATTTTATATATAACTAAGACCATTCTGTATTAATGTCCAGTATTTTTTATTTCGCATTTTACCAATAGAATTCAATCTTCAGTATGCATTAAACGTTCTTTAAGAAGAATGAAATCGAATAAACATGCATACATGCTTACCACACATGAACAATAAAAAACAAAACAAAAAAAACATCAATTAGTGACAAGGATATCACTTCGAAACGTCTCAACAAATACTGAAGGAAACGGTTGGCAATATAACAATAGCTGAGAAAGGTATTAAATAGTTTGATCAGCGTTACAGCTTTATAGTTTTTTTTTTTTTTTTTAATTTCAACTGACACTTACTTCATTGTGTTGTATAGTCCTTTTTGAAGATTACGATGTTAATACACATCAAATATTTAAAAATGGCCAAAATAGGAGGCCGAAACGTCACTTTAAAATATTGTATTATATACTTAAATAAAAATTGATTAAACAAAATTTATAAATAAATTAAATTGACCTCTTTTTTCTAAATCTAAATTGATTAATATTATAAATTAATATGTCGTTAAGAATTTTTGTGAAATAATAGTTTTGTGATTTATTATAATAATTTTCGTGAAAGTCTCGAAAAATCACTCTTTACCGTCTACCAAAAATTAAAGCTTAGATTTTAAGATTTTAGATTGTATGTGGGATTTCTGCGGCTTTGTGTAACTTCGGATTTTTAATGGATCCGAACGAGCTTCAAAAACTAATTTCAGTTCTAATTTCTTGAAAGTTTATTGGATTTCAAGCAAACTATATTAAAATATTTTGGTTAACTGAATATATAAAAATTAGCTAATAAGTCGTTTTTTATTTTATTGTATTTATTTTTTATAAATTAGGTTAGGTTAAGATTAAAAAACAAATTTCTTTCTTGTTACTCCAACCACTAAACGTTCGATTCAATTCAAGAAAATACACAGAGTATGACCCCCGTCGAAATTAATATAGTGGAATATATATAGAATATATATATATATATATATATATATATATATATATATATATATATATATATATATATATATATATATATATATATATAAAGCCATTTCCAGAGAATCGAGTGTTGGATCCCACTATTTGAAGTTCCCCAGTTGTTAATATTATAATTAATTGAAAATTAAAATAATACAAAAAAAAATAAAGATTTTTATAATAAAGTTTGGTAATCTCAAACTATTGGTAAAAGCAACTATTGGTCGAAAATTTAAACCTTAACATCATATCACATGGAACTATTGAATAAATTGTAAATAAAATTACGGAATATTTTAAAGGATTCTAACATTTATAGTATACTAGAGGAGAGATTTATTTAGCCTTTTCATTTATGACCCTCCCACTCACAGTAAAATTGTCCATAAGTATTCTCTATCAGATGTTTATAAATTTTCTACAGGTAAAACTTAGAAATTGACACGGGGTAGACTATACGGTACCCGCAATACTGAACGATAGTGAGGGTTTAGTGGGCCTAAACGTCGGACACAGCCGGACGCGCCTAAGTTTTTTTTTAATACATAGATATTTATTTAATTTCCGTATTAATATGTAAACTACAGTTTTTACTTTCTTACAGAATACAAAATGTTAAAGAATTAAATATAAATAATATTTTTGCATGTAAGATAATAGTGAACAACCTGTTCAGTGAGAAATCTCTATTCAATTTGCAGTAAATTCATTTGCAAACCTGGAAGGGGAAAGAGTTGCCCTGTGAAGTTTATAGGAATAGCTGTGTACTCCGAGACAAGTTTGCGTTATTTGTTTTCTACCTCTTTGCTCTCGCTACAACATCGTAGGACCCACTATGAATTATCTAATAATCTCTAGACTGTTATATACAGCTCAAGTTTCTTATTAAACAAAGAAGGGAATGAATGTTCATTTGAAGTTAATAGTGTATCCCATTGAGTTTTATTGTACTATTTTCGAATTACAGTTTCAGATATAAAATCTTTTATTTGTTTAGTCGCTTCATAAAGTTAGGTGAAGCACAGTGGGCTGTCAGCATTCTAGTTCCGAATAACTTAAAAATATCGATAGTGAATATTATTGTGGAAAATTATAGAAAACATGTGTTGCTAAGTTAATGAAGTTAAGAAAAGAAAAATTGGTTAAAATAAAAATAAACAATATAAATAAATATGATAGTAAACATTAAGATTTGAGAGACAATACCCCAGTCAAACGTAAGTTAACAAACTTTTTTTTTTTTAATATTTAACTATTTATTATTACCCCTGTCGAACAGATCCGCTACCTAGGACTCCATCTTGATAAACGCCTTACATGGAGTACCAGATTGAAACGACAAGAAACTGCTCGTAGATTCCGATTACTACAACACTTACTTGACAAACGCTCCAAATTACCGATTTTCTACAAAAAGCTCATTTACATCACCATTATCAGGCCTATTTGGACATACGGGATAGAGCTTTGGGGCACCACTAAACCATCAAATTCCTCCCGCATCCAATCCTTGCAATCCAAAATCCTTCGAAAAATCCTTAATGCTCCTTATTTTGTCACAAATGAAATTATCCACAAAGACCTCATTATCCCATTTGTTGCAGATTTAGCCCGAAATATATATACCTCCTTTAATTCCAAACTCCTTGCCCATACCAACCCTCTTGTTCGTAACCTTTCATCCCCATGTATTCCTGATAATCCTCTAAGGCGTCTGAAAAGAAGATGGCCACGGGACCTTCTAACTTAAAATAGACATTGAAGTGCTACCAATGGGTGGTTCCTTCACAAGTAATTCTCATGTCTTGTACTCTAACTTCACATTTACTTTTTGTATTATGTAATACAGTTGTAAATTTCAATAAATAAACAATAAAAAAAAAAAAACTATTTATTTGTACTTGCCTAGCAGCAGAGACAATAAGCAAATGTGATGTATATAAAATATATACGTGGCATGATAAGCATGAGAAAGGATATATCAGGTCATCCCATAAGTAATATCGGTTTTTAAAAATCTGTCTGTTTATGTTGATATTACTAATACATCCTTTACAATTGAATTGCGTTTACATATTTTGTTTATTAAAGCATTACGTATATTGTTGGAGAAAGTTATTCAGTCTGTGCTGAATTTCAATTAAAATGGATCTGATGGCAGATGACGGTGGACAGTAGAATGCGTCGATTCAAGTTTTTCTGCTAATTCTTCAACTGTTACAACAGGATTTTCTTCAACAGTAGCCTGCAGGAGTTCGTCGTCCAGCTCTATTCGTCGACCTGTCCGAGGCTCGTCTTCAAGTTTGCGGTTTCCCGCTCGAAACTTATCAAACCACCTCTATGCACCTGCCGTTCACTAATGATATTTTCTCCATATATTTCTGCAAGTTTCGGATAAGTTGAAACAGCATTTTCTCGTTTATCGAATTCCCAAAGCATAACATGGCGTAAGTGGTTTTTGGGGGTTCCATTTTAATTGAAATTTCAGCACCAGACTAACTAACTTTCTCAAACAAAACATGATAAATAGAATAGTACGTAATGCTATAATAAACAAAATATACAAACACAATTCAATTGCCAAGTAGGGATTAGTTATATTATTCATAACAGACAGATTTTTAAAATAGACATTGCTTATGGGATGAGCTGATACATCTTCTCGGTCTTTAATTAGTTCTTTAATTAAGTAAAGGAGATCTCTAATCCAGCTCCTTTTTAGCCTTCTCCTTATGGTCATCTCAGCCGTAGCCATATCGTCTTTCAGTCTATTGTGATATCCGAGAAGGTTATTATGAAAATAGGAATACAAAGTACGTAAGTGTTGGTTGTTGTTAAGTCGGTATGTAGAGAACTATTGATAACAACTATTATTTGTAAAGATTAGGTTAATTCAGGTAGAAAATTTAATTTATTAAAAATATATTTTATTGTAATGGATAAGAGCTTCACAATTTTAATATCGATGTAATGAAAGCTTCGCTATTTTTTCGGGGAGTATACTCCTCTTCAGTGAGACATCAGAGGTGTCATTTGATAAATCTATAACTTATGCGGAACCTCTGTGCACCTCAACGCTCAACTAATTTTAGACCCTGGTTTATCCGGCATTGCAACTTAATAAATATATCAGATGGGAAAAGTGTAGTGTCTAGAAGAATCCTTTTACCCCTCGATTAAATTCACAGTAGAACTGGAAAAGAAGAAAACTATAAACTTTTTAGATTTAGAAATTTCAATAAAAAACAAACGTCATGAATTTGGAATATACCACCCACACGGATGTCGTTATAAATAATGAAGCTAGGAGACTGACAGAACATAAACTCGCAGCCTTTAGTAGCATGATTTACCATCTTTTGAACATACCATTAAATTAAAAGAATTATAATAAATAAATTGAAATAATATATTTCATAACAAAAAAATAGCGGGTACAATAAAACCGCTATTAATCTTATTAAAAAAAAAGAACTTAAAAAAAGACAATTAATGATATCTATTCAACAACCCCCGAAGACAGGCCTATCCCGAAACAATGTCTTGATTCTATATTATGACTCTAAATGCACCAAAGTCGGAAATGAATTGAAAAAACTAGGATTAAACCCTGCATTTAAAATAGAAAAACTCTATCCTCATATTTCTCTTCTGCTAAAGACAGAATAGACATTTCCCAAAAAAACGGAGTATACGAACTAAATTGTAATGATTGTGCAGCCAAATACACTGGGAAAACTGGAAGATCACTAAATCAGAGATAAAAGGAACATATACGTCTATATAATAATAAGACAGATAATTCCAAATTTGCAATTCATTTAAATGAAAAAAAAACATAAAATCATTAAAGACATAAACAAATAAAGCAGTTCGAAGAAAAATAAATGTAGGGTAAAAATCGTTATTTTTGGCTATGAAATTTTTAAAATATTTATTGCTCTGTTTCCTCCCCCCCCCCTCTAAATGACATAGTACTGTATTCTACAGCTTTTCAATTGCAATTAACAGTTAGTGTTTTTGGATTTTAAAAATTTTCCTTTGATGGTTTTGCCATCTTGGCCTCCTGTGCGCTCATAGAAAAGTATTTTTAAATGGGAAACACTACTTAAATTTTGTTTATGCTTACAAAAATTTTATTGCCACAATCAGTGTCGTCTGTTAACTTGATATCAGTGTGCTCCAAACTATTTCGATAGCTAAAATATTTTATAAAAATTAATATTAGAAAAAATAATGACTGTATCAGTTGTCCGCAATAAATTGTTCATGAACATCAAACTGAACAATACGAACTGAAGAATTGTCGGAAATAAAAATCGATCCGGTTGTGGACATTGTAAATTATTTCGCAAATATGAAAAAATTAATATATGATTTTTTTTTTTAAATTGGTTGTAAAAATAAATGAATAATTTTAATTATTGAAAAAATCTCTAGGTTAAATCATGATAATATAGGTATATATGATTAAAAATAATATGCATATATAGATATATTATTTAATTTCCTGCATTTTCTATATATTAATTATATTATATGTGTTGAAAGAATAACTTGGATTTCGAATTTAGCAGGAATTGCTTATACGGACCAGCATTACACATGTGTAATGCTGGTTCTGCTTCCCCGTTGTTTTGTTTTTTTATATAATCACAAGAACGGGGGCTTGCCGGCCATGAAAAAACAACAACATAATATTTTTTATTTATTCAACATTAAATAAATAACATAAGAAACAGAGTGCAGTAAACTTAATAGCTACACAAACTTAATTTAATACAGTCCAGTACCAAGAAGCTTTTGTTAACAGCGGTAATATTTTTGATTGGAAAATTTGAAATTTTTTCGAGTGGGTTTTTTTGGTTATACCGTATATCTGTAAGGAATATGCCCAGGATCCTACTTCGTAATAATGTAAAGAACAAGTGGAAAGGTTCGTGTTTAGAGGTTACCTGTTATTTATCGTCATTAGATTAGAAATCCATCGAAATCCAAGTTATTCTTTCAACACATATAATATAATTAATATATAGAAAATGCAGGAAATTAAATAATATATCTATATATGCATATTATTTTTAATCATATATACCTATATTATCATGATTTAGACTGAGATTTTTCAATAATTAAAATTATTCATTTATTTTTACAACCAATTTAAAAAAAAAATCATATATTAATTTTTTCATCTTTGCGAAATAATTGACAATGTCCACAACCGGATCGATTTTTATTTCCGACAATTCTTCAGTTTGTATTGTTCAGTTTGATGTTCATGAACAATTTATTGCGGGCAACTGATGTAGTTATTATTTTTTCTAATATTAATTTTTATAAAATATTTTAGCTGTCGAAATAGTTTGGAGCACACTGATCTCAAGTAAACAGATGACACTGATTGTGGCAATAAAATTTTTGTAAGCATAAACAAAATTAGACTGAATTAGACGGTTAGGTGTTGGGATTTATAGATGGGTGTGTCCCTTCCTCAGCTTGATCCCCTAAACCGTAGTCGAACCGCAGATTAATTAAGAGAAAATTAATTCACTGGCAGGACTCAAACCTGAACCCTGAAAATTAGGTGTCCAGTGCCTTACTCATCTCCTTCCTTAATTGAGAGACAGCATACTCAAACTAATTGCTAACCATTATCATTAAACTAGAAGGTTGAGATTTGGTTTAAATATTCCTTCTCTCCGATGGTACCTCAGGCTTGACGTGGTATGGGAGGGGGAGAGGGTGAGGAACTTGAGTTCCATGATAGTCCTTAGGGCTTTGCCGGTGGGGACATCCAGGTCGGATAGATATCTGAAGAGTGGCCGGTCCATGACAGGTACCATTACCCGAGTTAATGGTCTTTTTGCCTCGAAGAATATAAGGCCGAGCACTTAGTGCAGTAGCGATTTGCTTGATGGGAGAGTGCAGATTAAAGAAAGATGCTAGCATAGAATTAACTCCGCAAAAAGACGCAGAAATAAAAGCGCCATTTTTATTCCGTCTTTCGCCGCTTTAACTCGTCCCCACGTGTTTTTTTCTTAACGGAAAATTCGGGATTTATGCAAAGAACCAAAAATAGTACGATTAATGCCCGTGGCGTGAATGAAGAGTTTCACCATTCATATCCTCATCTACGACAGGCTCCGGAAAAATTCCATTCTTATTTTCGAATGAATATTAGTAAGACAGGGATTAATTGGCATAAGGGGCTAGTTGGCCCACAGCTTTTATTACCGAATAATGACTGAAAAGTATTTGCAGTAAGTTTGTTCGTACCTAAATAGGTATGCTGGTATACGAGTATATTCGTTCATATACAAAAGGAAAGAAAAAAAAATTATTTAATGAAAACATTGAAGAAAGCTGATACGAGAAAAGGCATTAAAGAAACAAAACAAACAGTATTAATAACCTCAAGCCTGAAAAATTTGGTCTAACATGTTTTTTTAACTGTTGATGATGGATTCCTATATATTTTTAGCGCTGAATCCGCAAATGACCTTCATTTTTTCCCATCACGTCAGGATTTTTCACAATCTGGAAATAAATATATAGCAAATATGAAAGAAAATTCTTTTATCTGTACCTAAACCAAGATTATGAGGCAACAGTTGCTAGCATGTACTTCTCTCGAAGCCTCTAACCAAGCAATTAAGAATTTTCTTTGGTCAGATGTAAGTCTCAAACCAAATAATTTAGCTCGGGCTGTGAAAAAAGCTATGAGATTGCATAGAATGAGCCAAAAAAAAAAAAAAAAATATAAGAGTAAAACGTTTTGAGTTTATTTTGAAGTCTCATATTTTCGTATTTTTTAAACTTTTTACTCTTAAACTTCTTACATTTTGAAATTTGTGTTTGCGAAAAATCCTGACGTAAAGGAAGAAAATGAAGGTATTTTCGGATCCAGCGCTGAAAAATACATAAGATTTAATTATAAAAATTGAAAAACACAACCATCGCAGACTCATGTAATTAATGAACATTAAAAAAATAAATTAATAAAAGAAAATATTTGAATACTAAACTTAGGACAAAGCAATCACTCCTAAAATATTCAAAGCAATTAGGTTCCAGTTGCACCATCGCAAAGTATAGTTTGGCTGAAGTAAATCCATTGTTAGGGGGCTTTCTGGTGGACCAATAGCGAAAAGTTCAATTTTATTTTTAAAATCAACTTTACTTGTGAATGTTTTTCTTGGCCCTCTGCTGTGTTACATATACCCTACTTTCTGGAAAACTTCGCCTATAATTGAGCTTTAATTCATAATAAATGAAGTTGAGGTTTCTTTTTGGATTGGTCTAGAATGTGCAATTGATTTGCCAACAAGTGTGGTGTTGAGTTAGGTTTTCCGGACAAAGAAGTGTTTTGAGAATAAAATTGATTAAATTCACTCTGTTTCTAGTCAATAAAATAAAACGGAAATACAGAATAAAAAGCTTCTTTGTGAAATAAAATAAAACTAAACCAAAAAAAAATCTGTAAATTAACTAGAACAATTCTGAAATTAAATATGAAAATAAGCATTGACAAATTAAAATGAATTATGTTTTATTATTTAAAAGAAGAAAATAATTTTACAACAGCGCTAACAATAAAAATACGAAACATATTTGAAATAAAAATATTTTTATTGAAATAGTTTTTCAAAAGGACTCTACATGCTCTTGCCATCTTTAAACCACCGTCTTATGGATGCCTTATTCTGGTGCTCATGATATTTTATTTTATGTTTAGTATTTATTTTGTTACTGTTATAATATAATTATTTCAGCGTCAGTTTAATTTCATATTTCATTTCAGAATTGTTTTTGTTAATTTAACGTTTTTTGGGTAAAGCTTTATTTTATTTAATAAAGAAAAGTTTTATTCTGTGTTTCATTGTTATTTTACCGATACGATTTTTTGCCAAATCAGTTAACAATTCTTTAACGACCCAAAAAAAAAAAAAAAAAACCTCAACTTCATTATACTAAATTAAAGCTTAATAAATTGAAAAATTTTGCTAATAGTTTGGTATCTGTAGCCCAGTAGGGGGCTGAGAAAAACATTTTCAAGTAAAGTATGATTTTAAAAATAAAATAAAAATAAATAAAATAAAATAAAAAAAAAACAATAAAATAAAAAGGGTCGTGTATTTATAAAACGCATAGGTTCCATGTTGAAAAAGGCATACTGTCTGTATAGTAGTGTTTTAGTTAAATTATATGATAATAATATTGATTGTTGAAGAAATATAAACAAATGAAGAAAACAGTATGAAGACAAATAAGAAAACAAAGCAAAATAAACACAATAAAACAAAAAAAAAAGAAAAAAGAAACAAAGTATATAGCTATATAGCTATATATAAACTATATAGCTAAAACAAAAATAAGAATATGTACTAAAACCATAGCTAAAAAAAAAAAATATATATAAATAAATAAGTAAAAATAAATAAAAAATACTTTAAATATGGAATTTAGTCTACTTTACGATGGTGAAATTGGAACTTAATAACGCTGAATAATTTTATGATTGATCGCTTCCTATCCTACAAAAAAGTGACACTTAAAAAAACACAATAGTGTTTCCATAGTTCATATGAACTCTTGTGGTGGAAAATCGCCTCCTGAAGTCTGATTCTTATGATGTACACCCATTATACTTTGTTAAATGTTAGATGTTTCAATTGTTTATAAGTACATGTATATTGTTAATCATACTATATATAAGGCTACTAATTATATCCTGAAACTATATAAAGGAAAAATTTCGATAATAAATTATAAACTTAAATAATCGATCCAATAAAACAATGTCTAGAAAAGGGCATAAACTGTAATCAACAAAAATAAACGCTGCTATGGCGTTGCAATGAAATAGACTCATCAGCAAATTACAAACGCCGAGGCATTTGGAAAATCAGGTCTCAAGGTTTCTGTCTAAGAGGGCGAACCTATTGCCAACTCATCCTGTCTGCCTATTAAATGAACATTCTGCTGATCTAAGGTTGTTACAACGTAATAGATCTCAGTAATGTAATTACATAATAAATAAAATGGGTTTTACTTGTTCAACTAGAAAATACGGTGGAAGTATCTTTATTGGTCGTAGTTTCTTTTACGAAATTACACTCATTTCATACGTTTCAGGATTACAGGTTAAAAAAAAAAAATACGTTAAAAAATATTGTTCTGTTCAGTTGGCCCGGGTTTCTTGCTTTACCAAAGAAAGAAGCAGTATATGTGATTAGTTATGATTTATTCTACGAGATCTAAATTTTTGAATTATACGTTTCCTAGATTTTGGGATTAAAAAAAAATATGATTAATTAAAAGAATATACCGTTCCATTTTTGTTGATGTAATTTTCTAAAGACCTATGATACAAATATCGTTGACATGGAAGAAGAGTGCCACAATACGAAAATGTTTGTCTTTCCTTGGAGAACCTCTAATCAAGAATATTTCTTTTAGAAAAAAATGTCAGATTTTTAGTTTCATTGTTTTAAGGTTAAAACTAGAGCCCGGATTTCGTGCAGTAAAAAACTTGCAATAAAAATGTCAAAACGTGCAAAAATGTGTAACGAAAAATAAAATTCTGCCATTTACGTCGCTTATGCTTAAAAAAAAAACATTTTCTGCCTAAGTGTTTTTTATTGCCAACTGATAAATTTTTTAATAACGTATCGCATGATGAAGTGAGACAATCCCAAATTTCTGCCGATATATCGGTGAATCAACCTTGTCGAAAAAGTTGAACCATTCATCTTTGCCGTTAGAACTTAAATCTTTGGATTTAAAAGACAATTTGTTGGAATGTCTTTCAATTCTGATCATTTTCCCCCATTTTGTATTTATATTTGAATAAGATATAATTAATTAGATGAAAACCGTGAGCATATAACTAACTAGTTAATACCACAGCTGTTATAGCTGAACATGAATAAGAGTTTTGCTCGACCAATTACCGATATTTGTTTTTAATTAGGTTGTACGGATTTTAAATTTCCTTCACTTTAAAAATTTAAGCGGGATTTTGTTTGTTATCATATCAAATAATTAATATATTTTTAATAAATTACTGAACATATTTTTGTCCGAAAAACAGTGTGTATGTGTAATTATTTTGCCAACTACAGACTGAGTGTAGCACTGTAGAACGTATAAGGAAGTGAATGGATTAACTGGCTTTCTACGAATCTAAAAACAGCAAAACAAACTTTTTTTTTGGAAGAATTTTCCTGAAAATTGAATTATATTTAATGTGTTATAAACAGAAACTTATTACTTCATGGATCTATCCTATGTAATTTTGGTTCAATGTTTACATTATCAAGCAATTTACAAATATTTTTTTTTTAATTTCGGCTAAATGTACAATTTACTGCAATAAAAATATTAAACGTATAATAATGTACCCAAAATTGTTTAAAATGAGCAATTTCGATAAAAATAAAACTTACCTATGTTAATACGGATGCCTTAATTCGTGTAAATAACTTGTCCCCGATCGATTGCAAGTAACCGGAAAACAAATTGCAATTACACGAGAATCCGGGCTCTAGTTATAACAATTTATTTGTTTGTTTTTTTATGAAAAGCTGCCACAATTTAATTCACTTTTCGTGTTTAAATGATCAAAACATGAAGATTAACTTTTTTTAGTAAACAAATAAGTAGTATTGGCTGAGAAAATTTGGTGCAACGTTACAATCGGGACGCATTATCACCGACCCCTGTCGAAATTATTCGAAGGTCGCCACACTAGCACCCTCTAGCGCCATTTGTGCTAACCAACTGCTTTTCATTCAATTCTAACACTCGTATACACGGGAATTATTAAAATTATTACTGTTTTAATTATATATAATTTAAAATTATTAGTACTGTCGACTTCCAGTGGTCTGGGGAAGTTGTAGTTATAATTTAAATTACGTTAAGGGCCTGACCTAAACTGAAAAGGATCCGTCGGTGGTTCTTTTTTTTTTTATCTCTTGGGCGAACGTATTGACCGAAAGTCGGCAGCACTAATAATTTTAAATAATATCTAATTAAAGGAGTATTAATTTTAATAATTCCTATGAATACGAATGTTAGAATTGAATAAAAAGCAGTTTGCTAGCATAAATGACGTGGGTAACTTCGGCAGCGGCCAGTGATAAGGTGTCCTGATAGTAAAGTTGTGCCGAAAATTTCCGACTTGATGTTTTATCATTGAGTTAGGGACAGCTATAAATCTGAATAGGCAAACTTCTAACGCTTCTGTAAAATCCCGCAATTCGTATTGTACCATTCTTCTTCCATGCCAACGATATATGTATAATAATATATACATAATATATATATATATATATATATATATATATATATATATATATATATATATATATATATATATATATAATATACATTAATCTGTGGTGTGAAATAACTACCAAATTAAGTCTCCCTCTGTAAAAAGATTTGATTTTATTAATAACATAATTTTTTCCTAATTTACATCACAGGTTTAATTTACAATTAGCAATCTTACCTGTAAAAAGAGAAACGGCATTTAAAGCTATTAAATCACAACGAAAGAATTTATAATTCTAACACACTATGCCACAACATGTAAAATGCCAGATTGAACATAACCTTCCCTTTACCACTCCATATGTTCATTATTCACATGTGTTTTATTTAACTGACTACTGTTAATTATCACTACTATATATTATTACGGTAGTAAAGATCCCTTTTCCGGCTCTCAGGAGCGATGGATTTTGACGGGTGAGGTATCAAAAGAAATAGAATTTCACGGAGAAGTGACGAATCTTGATTTTGTTTCTTAAAATCTTACAAGAGCTTAAATAAAAGTGGTGGAAAAACTGGGAGGTTTCACAAATTTGACGACTGAGAGTCGGCGGATCGAGACGGGATAATTTGGGTTTTAAAGATTTTGACGCGGGCATCAAGATCATATACGCTCCTATGGAGCGTATTGGTCCAGCGTTTTAAAGCTTAAAAACCTACCGTTTTCGAGATAACGCACGATATAGGTCCGCGCGGGCCTCATGCCATCTTGCGTTCGTGCCGTTGTCATGGCAACTTTATATCAATTTGAGTCTGTTTACAAAAACTTTTAATGAGTGGGAAATTATATATTGTTTCCCATGTCCAACCCTGAAGGGTACTGCTATGTATGAATACTACACATATAAAATGTTATAGCTGGTTCTAATTGCCTAACTGCTAAATTGAAGAGATGTTTTCCAGTGGGGTAAGCTAATTATTTATTAAGTATGAACTGTAACTTCAACATAATCATTACAAACTATGTAGCTTCACCAAAACTGTTAAATAAGCTTTTTTGGTAATCTTATATTGTTTACACGAATAAATATGTTTCCCTAATATCGCTTATACTTGGAATTAGGGATTAGAAGATATCTAATGCGAGAGTTCTCGCTGGGGTATACTAGTCACTACTATATATTATTACGGTAGTATAGATCCCTTTTCCGGCTCTCAGGAGCGATGGATTTTGACATTTGAGGTATCAAAAGAAATAGAATTTCACGGAGAAGTGACGATTCCTGATTTTGTTCCTTAAAATCTTACAAGGGCTTAAATAAAAGTGATGAAAAAACTGGAAGGTTTCAAAACTTTGACGACTGAGAGTGGACGGATCGAGACGGGATAGGTTGGGTTTTAAAGATTTTGACGCGGGCATCAAGATCATATACGCTCCTACGGAGCGTATTGGTCCAGCGTTTTAAAGCTTAAAAACTTACCGTTTTCGAGATAATGCACGATATAAGACCACAAATTCCCTACGCCATCTTGCGTACGTGCCGTTGTCATGGCAACTTTATACGTTTTAAAGCCAGTTGAGACTATTAACAAAAACGTATTAATAACTGTGAAAACGTTTTGTAAATAAAATATTGTTTTTGTTTCCATGAATGATACAATACTACAAAACAGAAAGTGGTATAGGAGAGTCTTATTGCTTAAATGTTAAACTGAGGGGTACTTTCCAGTAGGGCAAGTTAATTACTTAGTAAGTATTAACTATTACTTGAACATAGTCATTATAAACTATTATAAAGCTTCACCAAATGTGTGTGTTAAATAAACTTTCTTGATAATATTATATTGTTTATAGCTTATACTTCGATTTCATTAGGATTCATTGAGATATGTAATGCGAGAGTTCTCGCTTGGGTATACTAGTTTAAATATATTTCCATAAAATTCAAATTAAGTTTAAAATAAATAAGACGAACTTACTAGGTGACGTCGACTTTCTTTTTGCATATATATATATATATATATATATATATATATATATATATATATATATATATATATACACACACATATATATATATATATATATATATATATATATATATATATATATATATATATATATATATATATATATATATATGTAGTATGTATATAAATCGAGAACATAGGGAAACCGAAGCATCGCTAAATACCAGTAATCGCTGTCTACGCATCTCCTTCCACTGACCACGTTCAAAACACAAATTCCTCTAGGCTACCCTAAACACGCTATACTCCCATCTACGTTTCGGTCTAATCCTCGAACGTTTTTTCGCCAGTTTAGTGCCAATTAAATTTTTATGGATTCGTTTCTTATTAAGCCCCACAGCTCTATATGTGCATCATCCCAACCTCCACAGGTTACTACTTCGATTATATATTTAACCGGGTGCAAACTCCTTCTTCGGACCAAATATTCAATGTAATACTTTATTTTCGAAGAGCTTAAGGCACTGTTAATTAAACGGTGAATGTGTGTTGTGTATTTATATATGTTTTCTAGCTTGTAAAGACGGAGAAGTTGTTTGTTGTGAGTTCGATAACGAGCCGCTCAATTGTCCCACTTGACCCATTGGCCTCGCGTGCGGAGGATGTGGACCATTTGCTCTTTTCCCACTAATCTCTCCTCTCTCCCGCTTCGCCTCATCTGCTAAAAGCGTTTCCTCTCTAGACTACAGTTTTTTTTTGTCTTCACAATTTCTCCTACAATTCTAGTCTTTCTTATTATATTTTGAAAATGTTATTAAAATAAACGATAGTTTCATTATACGTAATATAAGATCAAAATTTCTATTTCAGATTTCAATTTTATTTTATTAAATCAGAGTTGGAGTGAATTTCTTTAAATTTGCTGCTATATTTCTTCTTTCGCTCGTTCATGTGGACTGGTGAAGGTACAAGTCTATTTCCTTTATCTATTTTGTTAGTTATCATTACAGTCCGGATTTTAGAGAAATTGCATCTTTTTCACTTCCTTGTATAGGGATTAATAAATTACAAAACATGTTTTATAATACTGATTTATATTACATCTAATTTAATATGTATAATGATACCAATCTATATTTTGAATTACTTATTTTTGTGTGTTTTTAGAACTGAGGATGAATGTATAACATTAGAAACTAGTTTTCAATAAAACAAATTTATAGAAGTGGGAAATAATTTATCAATCCCTAATTAGCTTAATCCTTCTATTCCATCCTTCTATTCAATCCTTCTATTCTATCATGCAGATGTCAAAAATTACACAAATTTTTTTTTCTCGCTTTATTGAACCTTATCTGCACGTTTTGAGTTTTTATTGCATGTTTTTGCACGTTTTGAGGTTTTGTTGCTCGTTTTAAAGGTTTCTACTGCATGAAAATAGGGTCTTTAGTAATCATAGTTCTTGGAACCCCTTCTCTTAATTTATTGTTACCTCAGTTTACTTTGTAGCCATCGGTTTTTCATTATTTTTTGTCAGTTTTAAACATTGCAAATAATAAAACGTTATGAGAAAAAAAAAAATTAAAAAACAAGAACCAATATTTTTTTAAATACAAAATTGGACGCTAATGTTAAATATCAATTACTAGAAACAATAATTGTGCTAGATGAAGTAGAATAAAGTCCATATTAGGTTTGTAGGAATGTAAATATCGTCTTCCTCATGCCTAAACTAACGAATATGAAAATAACTTTTTTCCAAGAGAGCAGAAAAAAACCATCGTATCTTTCTGTGTATAAAGAGCACCCTTAATAATTAATTTTTTGGGGGGGGGGAGGAGGAGGGGGGTTAATGCATGGTCTTTAGCTCTCCAGAAAAAGTAGTGAGATTTTCGTATTCGTTACTTGATTGATTAATTATCTAATTAATTTTCTGATGCCAGGATATATATTCTATATTGTATTTGAGTCTATTACTTAAGTCTATTTATTTCAATAGTTTGAAATAAATCTTTTCACTTTATTGCTTTCGTATCATAAATTATTACTTACACCTAAAAAAAAAATTATATATTCAGTTTAAATTTGCTTAATGCCGTTTCAATAAAGGTTTCATGTTCCTAAACACGACTTACTATATTTAGTATTGGTCATTTCTGTTTTTCTCATTCTTCTTTTATCCATTCATTTATACGATTTATTACGTATAAAATTCATCTAATGATTTGAGTTGAGTGTTTTTTTCTTATATGTATCTATTATTATCTATTTGTATCTATATGTATCTACTATTATCTTCTTATATGTATGTATTATAGGGATAAACAACCCCAGACTAATACTCATCTCATTACAGTAAATATGCTTATAAGTATAGCCCACATTCTCATGCAATTACATTTTTTTTTGGTTGCTTGAAATCTACCCCGTATGACCGAAAGGTCAGGTAGGAGGGGGGGGGGGGAAATGTTGCTTGAAATCTATTAGGGACAAGCTATTGAAACGAATTAAGGCATCCGTATTAACATATATAAGTTTTATTTTTAACGAAATTGCACATTTTAAACAATATTGGGTAAATTGCACGTTTTATGTTTTTACTGCATTAAATTGCACATTTAGCCGAAATTAAAAAAAAAAAACATTTGTGTTTTGCTTGATAAAATAAACATTGAACCAAAATTACATAGGAGAGATTCATGAAGTAATACGTTACTGTTTATGACACATTAAATACGAGTATAATTCAATTTTCTGGAAAATTCTGGAACTGAAACTGAAAATTGAAGTTTGTTTTGCTCTTTTTAGATTAGTAGAAAGCCAGTTAATCCATTCACTTCCTTTTATGTTCTACACTGCTACACTCAGTCTACAGTTGGCAAAATAATTATGTATACACACTGTTTATCGGACAAAAATATGTTCAATAATTTATTAAAAATAAATTAATTATTGGATATGATAACAAACAACATCCAGCACCTATTTTTACGAATGAAAGGAATTAAAAATCCGTACAACCTAATTAAAAACATATATGGGAAATCGGTCGAGCAAAAAAAAATTATTCATGCTGTAACAGTTCTGATATTAACTAGTTAGTTAGTTATCTGCTCATGGTTTTCATCTAATTAGTTATATGTTATTCAAATATAAACCCAAAATGGAAAAAATGATCAGAATTGAAAGACAATCCACCGAAATGGATCGTAAATACAAAGATTTGAAAGGTTCAACTCATTTGACAAGGATTGAGTTATCGATATATCGGCAGAAATTTAGGATTGTCTCGCTTGACCGCGCGATGCGTTATTAAAAAATAAGCAGTTGACAATAAAAAATACTTAGTCAGAAAATACGTTGCCATATTGTGTGAATCATGTATGAAAAGTAGAAAAATATACTCTGCATAAGAACTCGCGAGGTTTTCACATTTTACATATTAATTTATGAAATTAAAACAAAATATGTTGATTTTTTTTAAAGCATAAACGACGTAAATGGCAGAATTTTATTTTTCGTTTCACATTTTTGCACGTTTGTTGGCATTTTTATTGCACGTTTTACTATTTTTTTACTGCACGAAATCCGGGTTCTACTTATAAGTTTATAATATGTATAAGGTATAATATTATGCCGCTATAATAAGGACAGATTAGGATCAAGTTTGGGATTTGGGCTTGAGAACCACAGTTAGCTATAGCGGCGAGGCTAACCATGAATATTCCGGCAAGTTCCATTGCTAATGAACTGAAACTTTGCAAGGTGTATGTAAGTTCACTAAGTTGTGTTGTGCACTTTCCAAAGTAATGGCTACCGTTCCCAAAAGTGACGGTGAGTTACTAAACTATTACTGAACAGGTCCGACTACAAGTATTTTAACAGTGCTGTAAGATTTTGTTATTAAATTTTAATTTTAATTATGAATAGGGCTTATTTATTTTGGTTATTCAGATATTATAAAATATTTTTAAGGTTTATCATTTATATCCCTGTGTGATGTGGAATGCACTTCTCTTTACTTGTACTTGAGGGAGGTAAAACATTGTCCGAAATATGTGTAAAAATATCTGATATGCACAACACATGTACGCCTTGTACGCCTATTAAACTATAAATCGGTGGCTCAAAAAGTGATCCTGGATTTGGTTACTAGTTTCCGAAGATCGCAGTATCTCAAAAACAACACTCGGCTTCGCGACATCCATCTATTGACACAAATTGGGAAGAAAACCAGTATTTTACACTAAATTTTAACATTTAAAACAGGTAATAAACATATTTAATTGGATTGGAAACCAAATTGCGTTTGTAACCTTTATTACCGAAACATTTGATTTATGTATTTAATTTATATATAATTTTTGATGTAAGCTTATTATGACCTTCAAATAAAGTACCGTTTTCGGGTCACCAATTTTAACCAAAATATATTAAATACATTCATATCGATATAAAAGTCCTATTTACCAAATTTGAGATGTTTTACATTATATTTTAATATAATTTTTGATGAAAGTCTAATATGACCTTTAAGTAAAGTACCGTTTCCGGTTTTTCAATTTAGACCAAAATCTAGTATGTTATATAAATCAATATAAAAAATATAAATACCAAATTTGAGAAGTTTTGCAAAGTATTTTAATATAATTTTTGATGGAAATCAATTATGACCTTCAAGTAAAGTACCACTTCCGGTGATCAAGCAGTGACCAAAAAGGGAGGTTCACAACTAGATTATACAACAATCCTAGATACAAAATTTCAACTTTCTACGGCTAACCGTTTTTGAGTTATGCGAAATACGAACGAACGAACGTACGTACGTACAGATGCCACGACGAAACTAGTCAAAATGGTTTTAGGGATGGTAAAAATGGATATTTCCGTTGAAATCTGAAAACTGAAAATTTTCGCGATTACAATACTTCCTTTACTTCGTACAAGGAAGTAAAAAAGGGAAAAGGAAATGATTTATAACTATTGCGACGCGTTATCACTTAGACTTAAACATTGTTATTTTCTAATTAGAGATTTAAAACTAGTTTCGAATGTTATACATTCATCTTCAGTTCTAAAAACACACAAAAATTCAAAAATCAGCAATTCAAAATACAGTTAGGTATTATTAAACATATTAAGTTAAGTGTAATATAAATTAGTATTATAAAACATTTATGAATTATGAATTTAATTAAACAAGAGATCAAATGCATGTTAGTGCTCACCAAGGTTTTAGTTGATTATATCAAACAGAAAAGTTTGTATTGGTTTGTTCTCGCACTGAACTAGCAATGGAAGAAAGGTGGGGTGTTTATAGGTGAATGATTTAGGGGTCGGGGTTTTTCCCATAATTCCGGTGAGTAATTGTTTTTTCTGTTATTGATGGGAATTAATTTAATATTGTACTATTTAATTTGGTCATTTAAGTAAAAATCTGGATTGGATTTGAATGATTTTATTATTTCAAGTGCTTCAAATATATTTAATTTGAGACTGTTATCAACATAATGTATTAATTTAACTTCTGAGTCTTTGATGAATTTATGTTTTTTTTTACTTCCTTATACGAAGTAAAGGAAGTATTGTAATCGCGATAATTTACGGTTTTCAGATTTCAACAGAAATATCCATTTTGACCATCCCTGAATCCATTTTGACTAGTTTCGTCGTGGCGTCTGTACGTACGCTCGTATCTCGCATAACTCAAAAACGGTTAGCCGTAGAAAGTTGAAATTTTGTATTTAGGATTGGTCACTGCTTAATCACCGGAAGTGGTACTTTACTTGAAGGTCATTACGGATTTTCATCACCAATTATTTTTAAATATAATGCAAAACTTCTCAAATTTAGTATTTATAACTTATATATTGATTTAAATTACATACTAGATTTTGGTCTAAATTGGAAAACCGGAAGCGGTACTTTACTTGAAGGTCATATTAGACTTTCATCAAAAATTATATTAAAATATAATGTAAAACATCTCAAATTTGGTAAATAGGACTTTTATATTGATGTGAATGTATTTATTATATTTTGGTTAAAATTGGTGAGCCGAAAAGGGTACTTTACTGGAAGGTCATAATAAGCTAACATCAAAAATTATATTTAAATTAAATACATAAATCATATGTTTCGGTAATAAAGGTTACAATCGCAATTTGGTTTCCAATCCAATTAAATATTTTTATTACTTGTTTTAAGTGTTAAAATCTAGTGTAAAATACTGGTTTTGCTCCCCATTTGTGTGTGTGTGTGTGTCAATAGATGGATGTCGCGACGCCGAGCGTCGTTTTTGGGATACTGCAATCTTCGGAAAGTAGTAACCAAATTCAGGATCACTTTTTGAGCCAACGATTTGTAGTTTAATAAGCGTACAAGGTCATGTGTTGCCCACATCAGATATTTTTTATATATTGTTGGGGTATGGATCGGCATTAGAAATCTATCTGGACAGGCGTCAAGAAAGTTTTTATTCCAGAAAACTCTTAAAATTACCTTTTTTAAAAAAGAGTAAATTTTCTAAAATTTACTATAAGTCTCTATGTCCTTGTATGTGTCATGATCTCTCCTTTATTGCCTTCCGTTCATCCATTTTTTTACTGAGCTCACCATGAAACACGAAAAAGAGTTTATTATCATCGCTGCACCTTAAAAGAGCGGTTTTGGCCATGTCTATTCATTCCTAATGATGTCTTCTCTCGTCCTGAGGAATTTGCCTTTCAAAATATTTACCTCTCATTTTCCATGTTTCTCTCCCTATCTCTTCACCTCTGTTCCTCTCAACCTATCTCGAATTGGAGAATAGGATGGGATCCTTTGCTATTATAGTAACTCGATGATATTAATATTTTGCAGTTGGGATTCCGGCGATATATATATAACGGATACAGAACACTCGTATGTCGCAGCATATTGACGTACCCCGTCGGAGGGATGTGTTGCGGTTGACAGAGCTTTCTGTCCGGCTAAGCGGCTTTGTATTAGGGCTCACTTAGTCTGACAGATGGAACAACGGTGATAAGCTTTTGTAAAAGTTTTCAAACTGCCAGCTCTCGTTCAATCCAACCGATATTCATGATTGTCATCCATGCCTCAACGGTCAATTCTGTAGCAATTTTTTTTTATTTTTATTTACCTATACATTTAAACTTTATGATTTTAATAAGAATTAAAAAAAAATACATTGAATTTAAAATTATAGATGAAGAATTGGACGTCAAGACTTCGAACACTGGATGCGTAACAGGAAATTTTTTAGTTGACATCCACTTGATGGAATAGAAGGATCAATCTAATTGGGGATTGATAAATTCTATAATTTGGTTTTTATTGAAAACTAGTTTCGAATGTTAAACATTCATCTTCAGTTCGAGGTTTAAATAAATTATATCAAATAGAAAAGTTTGTACTGGTTTGTTCTCGCACTGAGCTAACAGATAACTAGTTAATTCAGTGCGAGAACAAACCAGTACAAATTTTTCTGTTTGATATAATCTATTTAAACCTCGAACTGAAGATGAATGTATAACATTCAAAATCATTTTCCAATCAAAACCAAATTATAGAAGTGACAAATAATTTATCAATCCCCAATTAGAAAATTTTTTGAACATGAAAATTTAATTTTCAATTTATAATTAATTTATTGTGAGAGAGAATGGCATAAATATAATAATAAGAATTAGTATATAGTCAATGGTAACAGCATTAATGGTAATGTAGATAACATAGTCCTCATCATTATATTTGAATCGTGAATGTCCATTTTTTCCGATAATTAGTTTTTTGTTTTAACATAATATTTTTGTCTATAGACTTTTAATAGATACAGAAACTATATATGTCCTTTGAAAAACAGATTAGTTACAGTTGTACAGAAAAACATTAGTTACAGAAAAACAGTTCTACTAGTTGTTACAAAAGCCCTTGTGCATTAGTATAGCTTTATTTCAGATTACATATTTTAAACATTATTGAATACTACTCTTCAAAATAAAGTCCATTGTTTTCAACTACTTTCACCCATCTTTCTGCCAGTAATTGGATTTGATATGATGCCGGTAACACTCCTTTCGTTTTGAGGCAAAGAACTCTTCACATCCAATTTTTACGTCCCCGTAATTACCAAAGATCCAACCTTTTAAAAAATGAACCATTGAACTAAACAAACCATAATCTGATGGCGCAATATCTGGGCTTTACGCAGGATGAGATAAAAAGTTTACTCCTTATGCATTGTTGTGTTGCAAAATGGCTTGGTTCCTGTTGACCAAAGCGGGATACTTTGCACTCAAAACTGCATAAACTCTTTCTAGCTGTTCACAAGTAAAGGTTCGTGTAGTTAACAAATGCCATTGACCCAGGAAATATTTGTTGTTAAATAATGTTTACAACCCAGGCAGTTACTGTTGTCCTTCCTCGTTGTCAGCATTAAAACAAGTTCTATTTCCTGAATCATCCCTTCTCCTATTGTATGTATAAAAGCCTATCTGAAAAGGACAGATACAGCAGTATCATAATGTTAATTAGAATGCAAGAACTAGTATTAGAATAAGTATTTAGAATGTAGGACTAGAATAAGAATTAGTCTTAGAATGTAGTCTTAGAACCAGTATCACAATATAGCAATAGCAGTATCACAATGTAGTAACCAGTATCTAGAATGTAGTCTTAGGATAAGTATTAGAATGTAAGGTAGAATAAGATAATGTGAGACACTCTCACTATGTTTAGTATTAATTCTAATTATAATATCTTTAAAGTCTATCTGTCACTCAGTAGCCTCATTATATATATATATATATATCATGTAACTTGTACTCTGCTTAATAAAGTTATTTTTAAAGCTTACACTCCCTGTCTCTACTACTGCCGATAAATTATGAGTAGTTGAATGTGGGTTCTGTTTCACACATTCAAGAAGAACGTCATCATCAACGACGGTTGGGCGACCTGATCTGGCCTGTGCGGCAGTATTTCGATGGATGATTGACTCTCATTCTATAGCACAAATTTCTTTGGCGGCTGCCTTTGCGCTTAAATCCTTTTTTCCAGTTATGTCTAAAAGTACCGCGAATCACGATTTTTTTCTTCTGACATAGCACATCTTCTGAATTTAATGCTTATCTATAAAAAATATATAAAAACTTACCTTATTTTCAAAAAAATAGTACCATTTAATCCTTCAAATTTAATTATCCTATCCTCCTTCTCCTCTCTCCCTCCCGAATGGATAACTTGCCATGAATTTCAACAAGAAATATGATTACCGTGGGCATACGGGTCATTTTACATCTCTGTCCGAACGGCATTTCGAAACTTTTCACTAAATATTTTAAAATAAAAAAAGTATATTTTGATTATTGGGGATCCATCGCACAACTGCAACTAGTCCAACTTGTTAAAAACACACAAAAACTTGATAAAGTCAAGAATAAAATTGTTTAGTAACTCTAAGTTTAGTAAGTGATTTTACAGGATTTTTTATTATTTAAAGTACCTAAAAAAATTAAAAAATGTAAAACTCTCAAACCAAGTCAGATTTTTCAATATTGGACTCTGGTATAACACCCATATAGGACTCATGGGACATAAACTTGAGTTTTTTTGTTTTCATATTTCGAAAGTTTACTTGAGAATGACCCCTTGAGAAAAGACCATGATTTTTTTTTTTTTTTTACTTTTCCTTACCCTTGTATGAAATATATAGTAAGGGGGAGAATTGAGATTGTGAAGATGTTCGAATTCGAGTTTTCAACGGAAAAACACGTTTTAAGATCCTTTGAGTCCAAATAACCAAGTCTCGCAAAATGGTCTGTGTGTATGTGAACAGCCAAACTCATAAATGAAAATTTGTACGAAACTGAAACTGGGTATTTAAGGTGGTTCATTCACGGGATGTTACAGCAACCTTTTCGTCAAAATCGACTCACCGGAAGTGCCACTTTGTGTAATCGATTTTACTCTTTTTTACGATTCCCTCGAAAACGTCTCTAAAGATTTTGATGAAAAGTCTTCTTTTATTAGCGCATAACTTAAAAAGAACCAATGCATATTATGATAAATTGTGTGAAGATTGTATGAAAAGTAATTAAATTATCAAAAAAACAAAAAAAGAATCATCAAAATCGGACTAATATTAACAAAGATACAGCGCATCGGACTAACAATTATCTCGTAAACGGCTCTAACGATTTTGATGAAACTTGCCTAATCTCTTCTCCTTATAGTCCTTTAACTTTTCAGGTATGTAGTGAATCAACGAGAAAATGCAGGAGAGGAAGTTATAGCGAAAATAATGTTATATTTGCGTATAGTTCAAAAAGTAAGTATTTTATGGTAAATTATGTAGGAAACCATATGAAAGATGATTAAATTCTATAAAATACAAAAAAGGACTACAAGACCCTAGATGGATAACCGAGGGCATCCGAAGGAGACGGAAGCGACAGAACCTCCTTCCACCAATGTGCCAATCTGTTGTCAACAATACGCTCTGTAATAATGTAATGTAAGAATCTATAAATTATAAATGCAAGAATGTTATAATAATGTATAAATTAACTTAATAATTTCAACTTTTATATTATTTAATGGAGACAAACTGCTTCCATGCAAACTAATCCGAAACTTTTAAAATATATTTTCAATTTGACTAACCTAAAATATACAGATGTTATACAGAATTGTAGTTCTAAAATTGTTTGAAAAACTATTCTATTGTACTTATGTTGGAGAAGATGTAAAGAAGTGAATGCTGTTGAGTTTATTTCAAGCATTGTTTATTTTAACTCTTTAAAATTATGTTTTAAAGATAGTTATTATAGGGCGACAAGGGAAAAATGTCTGATGGGCGTGCCGCACCAGATTTTTTAAATTATTTTGTTATATGTTGAAAAAAAATAACCTCGCTTCAGTCATATACTGTTAAGCTCTTTTTAATTTTGTACTTTTGACAAAATAATCATAGTTTCATTAATGCCAAAAATCCGCTTAGTAATTATTTTATCTACTTTTTCTTATTATGGACAGTTTTCACTCTTCCGATAGAACCAAAAATGCCTAATATTTTTCATAGTTCTCGAAACATTCAAAGTGTCCTTTTCGAGGGAGGTTCTCTTAAGTTTATTCGTTAAACTGTAGCTGTTATTTAGAATCCCTTCGAGAGAGTCCTGTCCCGTAGAGTAGTAGAAACTACACACACTCACACACACACACACACACACTACCAATATAAGGAAGGACACTAGAGCACAACGAAGACATAGACTGGAAGGAAGGACGATAAACTGTTCTTCCATGTTCCTTCTCTTATTGTTATTTATTGGCTCTTTACTGTGTCCTTCCTTTGGCTCCGAGCCATCCTCTTCTGGCTCCTCTTGTCCCCGATAATTATCTCGCCACCCCCGGACTTCCCTGTGTCCTGGCGTTTTGTAGTCTTTAAGAGGAAGGCAGTTTGCAAACGTATCATTTATTTATTCGTTTATTGATTCATTGTTTAAATAAACGTTTTAAAATTTAAATTATATATTTTAAATTTTTTTTAAATATTTATTTATTGATTTAATAAAATGAAATTATATGCTGAACAAGCCCATATTGTGAATTTGATGGTTGAAAAATCATCTTGCATTTCTAGAAAAATTATTTATATAATGATTCTAAAATCTATCTTAACAGGATAGAAATTCTATACAGAACTAATGGATTGGAGTGATGGGGTATAGAGGAGTAGAAGTTGTGTTTGATGCATTTGTATTGTTTGGGCGAATGGCATGTTTAGAATTTTTCTGTTTTTTGAATTTTGTCGTTTGGATTTTGAGGATTAGGTTAGCTTTTGCAGAACCCTAAAGTTCTTCTCTGTAGGTCCATATTGATTTCTGTAATGAATTGAATTATTTTTTGTTTTGTACACTAATCCCTAACTTTCATTCAACTTTGTGCCAAATCCGACGAGCCTTTGAAGTTTGAAGGACGTTTTTGAAATATAGTCGTGACAAGGAAAATACCTTTGCGCATGCGTAAGAGAAAGGAGCGAATGGAATTTGATAAAATTGACATGGTAATAATCCGCACAATCCTTAAATTTTGTTTATTAAAATCGGATGAACGGTAGTAAGTGTCGGTCACATGTATTTGAATACTGACAGATACATTCGAAACTAAATTTGTCTCTTTATGTCTAGAACGTAAAACAAAAGTGAATATTTTCGTTTCTGAGAACACAAATTTTGTTTAATTCCTGCATGAACACAGAGCTTCTCTGCCTTCAGTAATGAAGTAGAAAAAAAAAAATTAAATTAATATGCCAGAACAAAAGCTCAAAATGAAACATAAATAATTGTAGGGCATAAATGGAAAAAAAAAAGATCAAATTCAATATATATGAAGCACTTGAAATAATAAAATCCTTCAAATCCAATCCAGATGTTTTCTTAAATGACCAAATAAAGATCTCCAATAGTCCAATCTTAAATTTATTCCCATCTATAACAGAAAAAACAGTTACTTACCGGCATTACTGGAAAAAACCCAACCCTGAAACCGTTTACCTATAAACACCACACCTTTCTACCTTTCTTTTATCGCTAGTTCAGTGTCAGAAGAAACCAGTACTTAATGAAATCTAGACTTTTCAATTAAATACATACTTTATTTTGCATTGGTTGCATCCGGTATTTCCTTATTTAATCTTCTAAAATCTCCATTTGCGAAAAAGAAAGAAAGTGAAAAAAAAAAAAAGGATTTTAATTAGGGATTGATAAATTATTTGCCACTTTATAAATTAGTTTTATTGAAAACTAGTTTCAAAAGTTATACATTCGAAACTAGTTTTTAATAAACCAATTACTTCCATAAACCAATTACTCAGCGGCATTACTGGAAAAATGATGTTGACAATTGACAATGTTGAAAAACAAAATAGAAAAGCATGAGGCGATGACTTAGCTGTAGCAATATTTTCAACAGTGTGTCAAAATATAAATTTATCTATTGACAATTATTAGCAAGTAAACAAGAAATATGTATTGATGGTGGAGGCAGTTCTCCGAAACGTCGGCATATTCATAATATAAT
The DNA here is from genome assembly GCA_948150685.1 of Rhaphigaster nebulosa. Taxonomy (NCBI): domain Eukaryota; kingdom Metazoa; phylum Arthropoda; class Insecta; order Hemiptera; family Pentatomidae; genus Rhaphigaster; species Rhaphigaster nebulosa. The sequence continues at coordinate 11,988,694 of OX411310.1, forward strand.
GATATGAACATAATAAAAAATTTATTCCCATCTAGAACAGAAAAAACAATTACTCACCGGCATTACTGGAAAAACCCTGACCCTTAAACCGCTAACCTATAAGCATCCTACCTACCTTTTGTTCATTGTTAGTTCAATGCGAGAAGGAACCAGTATAAACTTTTCTGTTTGATATAATATACTTAAATCTTGGTGAGTACCAACATGTATTTGATTTCTTGTCTTAATTAAATTCATAATTTATAAAAGTTTAACAATACTGATTTATATTACATCTAATTTAATATATATAATAATACCGAACTGTATTTTGGATTGCTTATTTTTGTGTGTTTTTAGAACTGAGGATGAATGTATAACATTCGAAACTAGTTTTCAATAAAACAAAATTATAGAAGTGGCAAATAATTTATCACCCCTCCTCCCCCAAAAAAAAAAAAAAAACCAAGTGTCTCAAAAATAACTGAAATAAATCATCTGTCGATATTTCGCCAATTCAGGCATCATTTTGAGCTTTTGCTCTTGCAAAATTAATATATTTTGTGGAATAGCCGTGTATCCACTGTTGTCTTTAAAAGGATCTTCCTCTTCTGTGCATATCAACTTTTCCTTTCCTCTTGTATTTGGTTGATATTTTCTTATTTAATTTATTTTTTTGATCTTTTATTCATTTTTGGGTTATTAGTATGTGTATTTCCTTTTTTTTTATGATCAGCTGTTTATTATTTAACTTTTCCCAGCTGTTGTCATGTAACCGCCCTTTTCCCTCAATATGTGCCTGTGTCTCTGGTTAGTGAATTTTTTGACTCTTGATGTGAGATGTGCTACATTTTGTTCCATACTAGGTTTCTTTTTTTTATATTTTATTTATTTTTCTCCTACCGTCCTGTTGATGCCTGAAGTGGCTAAATATCGACAGGTGAATCATTTCTGTTATATTGGAGACTCTGCTTTTTTTATTTTTATGATATAAATAAATTATAATATTCAGTTTAAAGTTTTACTTCAAAGTTCTGCGTAGTTTATAACTGCTACTGACGTACGAAATATTTTGATTAACGGACTTAATACAAGAAATTTCTACTTTGATATTCGGAAGATTATGAAAATATGTCGAAGCAATATTTCTCAGAGGCATAATGCGACAAATATTTGAACTTCACTCATTTATCAGATGAATTTCGTCATGTCCCACCGATTCGAAGATAACTTCATACCGTCAGGCCATCTTAATAAGATCTTAACTTGGGCAATTTCACGGTGAAATTAGAACATTAATAAGTTTCTCATTTAAGAAGGCAGTTGCCTCCGGGATAAATTCAACAAAAAGGATTTCATATTAATACAGAACGTATACCATCAATATATAACTCGATAATACATTGTCATATTAGGCTGTACGGGAAACTTTTGCTATTGATTTAATGAGAAACAGTGATTAATTTTGTTGTAAAGTTAGCCCCAAACTGAACAAACACGATTAGCTCTACGCACTCCAAAGCTGTGAGCTTTAACAGAGCTTATCGGATAAGGTCCGTACATCGTACATCAAAAAGAAGGTATCACAAGAGAATACAAAATTGTTCTAAATCTATATATTTGTTTACCGCAGTTTCATAACATAGGTGTAAAATTATCTAAATTAAAAGAATGAAGTATTAAAGAAGGTCAGAAGTATTGAGTTTTTGAAAAAAAATTATGTTGACAATTGACAATGTTGAAAAACACAACCGAAAAGCATGAGGTGATGATTTAACTGTAGCAACTATTTGAACAATGTGACGAAATAGAAATTTATCTATTGACAATTATTAGCAAGTAAACAAGAAATATGTCTTGATGATGGATGCAGTTCTCCGAAACGTCGGCATTATCATAATATAATGATATAAACAGAATAAATATTTTTTTGGAAAGTCAATATTGCTTATCCTCTTTAATTAATAACGACTTCTAACTGAATATGGTTAGGAGAAATTAAAATATCTGATTGTGTCAACTTTCCTTACCGTTTGGATAGTAAAGTCCTATACAAAAATTCTCTTTAAAATATGGGCTCAAAGTCCAATACGCCATATTTTTGCTTATACAGGTCTAGCTGGTCATTTAGATGATTTTTTCGTTTTGTTGTGAATTTAATTATCTTTCGATTTCCTATATAGACTTTTTCTATATAATGTTTTACTTTTTAAATTACCATATATGCTAAACAAATATGCTTTCCGTGATGATATAATTGTTATCCTGTATTTTCTCGGTAATGTTAGTACATTAGTTATAAGTTCTTAAATTATCTTATAATAGTTTATAAGATAATTTAAGAACTTTAAGGAGAAGATTCAGGCAAGTTTCATAAAAATCATTGTTGCCATTTTGGCACTACAGTCATCAAGGGCCTAAGCTCAACAAAACTAAAAAAAAACAACAACTGTCCATCCGTTCAAGAGATAATCGTGGCGCAAACCAATGGTCTAAAATGCGTTTTTTTTTGTGTAAATCTGACCAGCGAAAATTTGATCTTAGTACAATACTTTCCTTACTTATTGTTTATTATTTCCAAATTGTTATATTTCAAAAATATCTGCAGTGTCCATCTATACGACTTCCTTCCTTGTCCCGTCCAAAATTAAAGCTGGTAACATTTCCTTTAAGATTGTTAATATTTATTTTCTTGGTTATATCTGTTATAATTGTCGAGGTAATCGCTTTAAATGACCGAGTTACGGGAGTATAAATCTATTCGGTCGCCATTTTGAAACGAAAAGGCGGATTATAATGTTGAGTTCCGAGGATCATTGTGGTGACCTGTGGCGCCAAATCTCAAGGATATCGGTTTAGTGGTCTCAGAGAAAAGCTGTATGCAAATGATAATGTTGACATATCTATTTGTTAATATAAAAGACTTTTTACTTCCTTGCTCGCAGTAAAGAAAGTATTGTAATCGCGAAAATTTTCGGTTTTCAGATTTCAACGGAAATATCCATTTTGACAAGTTTCGTCGTGACTTCTGAACGTATCTCGCATAAATCCAAAACGGTTAGCCGTAGAAAGTTAAAATATTATATTTATGATTACTATAAAATCTTGTTTTGAACCTCCCTTTTTGGTCACTGCATGATTACAGGAAGTGGTACTTTACCGGAAGTGATTATTATTGATTTTCATAAAAAATTATATAAAAGTATAATGCAAAACTTCTCAGATTTGGTATATAAAATTTGAATATAAACAACATAATAAATTTTGTTTAAAATTACCAAACCGAGAGTGGTACTTTACTTGAAGGCCATATTAGACTTTCATCAAAAATTGTATTAAAATATAATGCAAAACATCTCAAATTTGGTAAATTAGACGTTTATATCATTATAAATGATATATTAGATTTTGAATGAAATTGAAGAGCCAAAAGGAGTACTTTACTTGAAGGTCATAATAAATTCACTTCAAAAGGTGTCATTTAATACAAAGATCATATGGTGTGGTGATAAAGGTTATAAACGCAATTTTTTTTTCCACTCTAATTTAACAATTTTATTACTTGTTTTAAGGGTTAAAATTGGCTGTAAAATACTTTTTACTATTTTCCTCCACGTTTGTTCTGTAGCAGGAGAATAAGATATAAGCTTAAAATGTTGAAACCGTCGAATTCGAAAGCTTTATCTAGTGCCATAGACAGTTCTAATGTTGTTAAGGAACACGAAGAAATCTCTTAGGAACATGTTACCAACAGAAAGAAAAAGACATAATAACGGAAATAGACCTCCAGAAACAAGAGCTTATGCGTGTGTGTCTGTATGTATCAATAGATGGACGTCGCGACGCCAAATGTCGTTTTTGAGATACTGCTATCTTCGAAAACTAGTAACCAAGTTCAGGGTCAGTTTTCGAGCCACCGATTTATAGTTTAATAGTTGTACAAGGAATTCATTGGATATCCACATCAGACATTTTTTTCTTGGTCGATTATGAACGTTCATTATTGAAAATAATAAACCATAACATAGTAATTTATAAAAATACTTGATTTATCTATAAATTTTCAATACTGATAATTAACAAACAGTTTTCTATTCATCACGATTTTAAGAAATAATTGCAATCCTTTATTCTTTTAGGCAGGATAACGTTTCAGAAATCCGTCCATTCTCCAGTTGTTCCATCTAGAACACACACACACACACACACACATATATATATATATATATATATATATATATATATATATATATATAAAAGTATAAATATGATCAACAATAACACACATTATAAAATCATTTAAAAAACAAAATGTATAATTCAATGATTATTACACAGTTTTCCTAATTATTGTACGTATATTATCACTTATAATTTCATAAATTGAGAAAAGACAAATTTATTATTATTATTCTTACCTAATGTATCGTATTATGTTTATCAATTTATTATATATCCATCTCCTTTCTGAGATTTTTGTCTTTATTTTAAATTAAAATTATATTTAATTTCTTCTGCTTCTTGTTTATCGTTCCGTCGTTTTGTAAAATCTACACTAATTTCGACTGCAATAACCGAAGCATAATTTTTACTATTTGCACATTGTTAATTGTCACTAGACAAAATAATTAATAAAACTATAAACTTTTATTTTTAATTTTAAGTAATTCCTCGATCTCATTAATTGTTATTCAGATTTGATTCTATATTTATTTATTTTATGTGTTTGAGAAAATATGATGGTTGATTCCTCTCTGGACTGTTGAAGCTTAACGGTTTCGTACAGCCGAGGATAGAAATCTAAATTTAGTCGGTGATAATTATTTTCAATAGAAAAGATGCCCTTAGTAATCTATTACTGACAGTTGAGCGACCAAAAGGAAGATTATCTAGAGAAGACAGTAAGAGCTCAGTTATGAGATAGCGAGAAGGGAGCTGAAGTTTATGCAGGGGGTCCTCTCCCGCGGGATTTGGCCAATCAGCGGTGTTGTTCCCGGGGGTGTTAGCCTGCGACTGGCGCGGTATCCTCCAGGGGACAAGTTGCTAACGTATAGCCTCCTACTTCCATCCCAATGTATATATGCTGGGCTATGGATGGATATGTTTAATGTATACGGTTGCATCGGTAGTGGGCTGAAGTTCATCTGGCCAGGGTACAAAGAAACTGTACAAAGAAAAACCTTGACATTTTTTCTTTTTATGTCTCTGGTTCTATTCTTAATATTTTTGGTAAACCTAACACCCTTAACTGAAATACGAGCACCAAGCACTATTCTTGAATTGAAATATAGTTTCATGCACAATCTTAAAAAATTCTTCTATTTATTTAAAAATATATGTAAATATATATGTATATTCAATTCATTTCCATTGCTGGAAGACTCATAGAAAATCTTCTGGTTCCAGTTTCCGCCTCATTTCAGTATTTATTTGGCCCAAAGTACTACCTTGCATTTGGAAAAAAAAAATAAGTCACATGGTGCCAAATCAGGTGGCTAAGGAGGGCGTTCCATCACGGTAATCGAATTTGAGCCCAAAAATTGATGCATAATTTGCGAAGTGATCATTGTCGTTAAATCTTTAATTAGTGATGACCACATTTGCCCCACATGTCAAAAACGGGAATTTTACATTCAAAACATTTAGTTTACATTCCACTAGATGGCAGAAGCTACAGAAAAATAAGTTTGAAGGCTTAGAATTGTTTGTTACCAAAGTTCGTTTTTGTTGGGACAAATATAGCGAGTGCCCATTTGAGGTACCGGCTTTCGTTCAAAGTAGTAGTAGCAGATATTTCCACGGTAGAACGGGAAGCTCTTTTTAATATTATTATTTGAGATAGTATAAGTGCAATTTTTATTTTATTTTACTTTCTCGCTAAGATAATAATATTAATTAATTAAACAATGTAAGGAATATACCCAACAATTTTTTTAGTTTATTCCTTTTATTCTGCTGTACAAATTTACTGTTATATTTCAATATAATATTTATAAAAACCTAAATTGAATCGAAGGAAAAAATATTTTTAAACCATCGGGTCAAAGTCGGTAGTTGATAAGTTGATTGTTGATTATTATTTTATTGTATACTATTATCAAATACATTTTATACTTCTTTAATGTTTCTTTGTTGTTTAGTGTGTCTTGGTTGTTTCTTAAGTTTAGTTATTGTAAAATAACATATTACTCAGGAAGGAGATGGTCCGGCTAGCGGTCAAGAACAAAATAAAATAATTTATTAAATAAATTAAAATATAATAAATATAATTAAAATAATAATAATGCTATATATTGTTTTATTTAATCATTTTTTCTATTTCAACTGGTGGTCAAGAATAAGATAAAATAGTTGAAGCTATCTATTATTTTATATAATTTTTTTTTTTAATTTCAACTGCTGGTCAAGAATATGATAAAATAGTTGAAACTATTTATTATTTTATATAATGATTTTTTTCTATTTGAACTGGTGGTCAAGAATAAGATAAAATAGCTGAAGCAATTTATTATTTTATATGATTATTTTTTCTATTTCAACTGGTTGTCAAGAATAACATAAAATAGTTGAAACGGTAAACCTTTGGAATCGCTACTAACGACCTTGAAGAGGTCTAGATTCTTAGACCAAACTATACTTTCACCCACTGCGCATGCCCAATTAAATACTCAAACCGATGGATCCTTATCACTTGGAATAGTCATGTAGGGTTAAGTCAGACTTCCTGCCTTTTACCGAATACCTTGTCCCCACCTTGTGCCTTCTTTCCTACACCATCTTTAAGTTTAAATATCATGGCGAATCTCTTCAACGTTCTATTAGCTTCGGATCTGGGAAGTTTAGTCCAAGTGGTGAAAAAATTTTACCAATTATCTGTAAAACTAAGGATCAATAGATTTTCCTCCATGAAGTTTTAGAAAATTGCATTCATTTTCTAATGAAAAGGCGGCGTTGAGCTTCAACGAATCCGGATGCCACTTGTTGTCAGCAATCGTTTATCATTACTACACCTCTGGCTTACCATTCTTCCGCTCTCTGGTGTATGATGGTTCGCAGTTCCTGACTTGGTCCTTGGATCAAAATTATTAATAACATAACCCGAATGAGTTGGCCATGGATCAAATTAATCTTTTTCCTCTGTTGAGTCTTCTTAGCATTGCAAAACCCCTTCGTAAAAATGCTGGAAGTCTGACCTAACCCTACACCAGCGTTCCAACTGAGAAGGATCCGTCGGTTTGAGGATTTAATTGGGCATGCGCAGTGGGCGAAAGTATAGTTTGGTCTGAGAATCTAGACCTCTTAACAGTTGTTAGTAGCAATTCCAAAGGTTTACCGTTGAAACTATTTATTATTTTATATAATTATTTTTTCTATTTCAACTGGTTTTCAAGAATAAGATAAAATAGTTGAAACTATTTACACTTTTGTCTAACTATTTTTTCTATTCCAACTATTTTATCTTATTCTTGATCGCCACCCGGACCATCTCCTCCGAACAATCGATTGTTTATAAATTATTGAATTGCCGGAAGTTTTATTGAGTATAGCAAGTATAATAGTGTTTCTTTTGTAGGTGTAACATCGTACAGGGGATCATTGGGCTTACGTCCGATTTATATAAAATAAGTTTGTTTTTGTCCATAATTTAGATTTTAATACAGTTTAGCAACAGGAAAAATTAAAGCTTGCTCAATATTTAATATTTTAATCATTTGAGAAAAAAAAAACAGAACATCCTTCAAGTTTTGTAACTGCGATGTTAGGGACTGTGTTGATGGAAGTTGAGTGGGAACTTGTGTGTTGTGGAACGGTTTGTTTTCCTCTACTCTCGTCTGAAATAACTCACTGCACATTCTACATTCAATGATATTCGCCATTCTTCATCTATGGTATTGAAGAGGTCAAATTGAATTTTTACTTTATTACATTAATTCAATATGAAGAATCTATTGATTAAGTTTAAATTAGGTACGATTTGTAAACTTAAAAATCTGATTCGGTGCGCGCATTACACATCTTTCCTTACCGTCCTATAATAATTATCTTTTTAATATAATTTTAAAGAGTTCACATGAACAATACTTGATATAAACTCAGCAGTATTCTCTTCTTCAAATCTTCTCCCACTTAAGTACAATCAAACATTTTTCACAACAATTAATGCTAAATAATTTTAGCACAATTCTACAATTCTACTCTACCTATATATTTTAAGTTTGTCAAGTTGAAAATATATATTAAAAGAATCAGTATAGTTTCCATGGAAACATTTTGTTTCCATTAAATAATGTAAAAGTAGAAATTTTTAAGTTAATTTCTACTTTTGTATTCTTTCTTTATATTATTACAGAGCGTATTGTTGACAACAGATTGGCGGATTGGTGGGAGGAGGTTCCGTATCATCCGTCTCCTTTCGGTTGCGCTCGGTTATCCATCTAGTGTCTTGCAGTCCTCATATGATACACTTTGTTAATTTCGATCCGATTCCGAAGATTCCTTTTTGTATTTTAGAGAATTCGGTCACCTTTCATATGATTTCATACATGATTTACCATAAAATGCATACTTTTAAGTTATGCTTAAATAAAATATTCTTTTCATCAGAATTTTTTCCTCTGTATAAAAAAGAATACCTGAAAATAAACCTAAAAATAAAAAAAAAAAACATAAAAAGAATCATCAAAATCGGACCAGTGTTAGCAAAGATACAGCGCATCGGACTAACCGGAATTAGCTATTATATCATGGATTTTACACTTTTTTTACAATTTTCTCGAAAACGGCGCTAACGATTTTGATGAAACTTAGCTAAATTATTCTTCATAAAAGCCTTTAAATTTTCATGTAATAAATCACCGAGGAATTGCAGGGAAAAAAGTTATGATGAAAAGGATATTTTATTTGCGCATAGCATAAAAAGTATGCATTTTACGGTAAATTATGTGTAGAATTGTATGAAAGGTAATTAAATTATCTAAAAAACAATAAAAGAATCATCAAAATCGGACCAGTATTAGCAAAGGTACAGCGCATCGGACTAACTGGAGGTGGAAATTACATCAGGGATTTTACAATTTTCTAGAAAACGGCTACAACGATTTTGATAAAACTTGCTGAAAGTCTTCTACATGAAGCCCTTTAAGAAGGTATGATGAAATGAATATTTTATTTGCGCATAACTTAAAAAGTATGCGTTCTAGAAAGAAAATTGTAAAATCCTTGATATTATTGCCACTTCCGGTTGGTTGATTTTGACGGAAATGTTGCTGCGACATCCCATGAATATACCTACCTTAAACACCTAGTTTCAGTTTCGTACGAATATCCATCAATCATTTTGAATCAGAGTAGAATACATTTACTAATGCCGAGTATATTGGGCATTGAAAAAGCTTTCAGTGCAAGTAAATCATCAATCACTTGGTCAGTCAACTAGAAACTTGAAAGGGGTCTCGGTGGAACGTTTTGGAAAAGTTCTGAAAATTTGCTCATGAATGTTTTTTGGGTTGCTGATTATGAATTTCAACTTCGTTACTTCAAATTTGTCCGGGAAATAGAAAAAAAACTCAATAAACTAATGTGGATATTCCGCCTCAAAACGTCTACTAAAACGGAGCCTAACAAAAAGAACAAGAGAATCACACAAAAATAGGAAAAATCTGATGTAACAAAGTTGAATTTGTAATCAGCACCCTAAAAAACAGAAATGAGCAAATTTTCAGAACTTCTCCAAAACATTCTACTGAGATACCTGGTTGGTCCCCATTTTTCTGGATCCCATTAAACCAAGAGCGGATGCTCCTAAGCGCAGCTCCGGATGGGCAAAAAAGTGCAAAATGCAGGAAATATACTCTAGTTCAATTTCGTTTAAGGTTGATGTTGCTAAAAAAATTCAATTTTTTCATTCTATGTGAGAAAAGACGAAAAAAAAATAATTTATCATGCGTTTTTTGATTATTTTTATAGAAAAAATTGAGATAAAAATGATCTTTTCGTAATCAGCATCCTAAAAAACATAAATGAGCAAGTTTACCGAACTTTTCCAAAACTTTCCAGGTAAAAGCACTTAAGGGCTGGACTAATTTGTTCAAAGTTAACTTCCGTCTAAATCAATGCCCAGTAACTGGTGACGTCACTGATTTCTATATTTGTTGTCCTCAGCTAATACAGGCCTTAGGAATCAATTTAGAATAAGCTAGCCAATCAGGTTCGAATAATTTAGGCCGAGTCTGGCATCTAAATTCAATATTTTAGGTTTAGATTTGTGTCTTGAAATATTTCACAATAAATGTGGAGATTGAACAATTGAAATGATTGAGCCATTCATAAATCATATTTCTTTAGCCGTGTTATCGCTTTGGAAGATGATCTTCTTATGTGGCCTTACGTCCCGCGTGGGGACAAGGCCTCGTGCAGCACTGACCACCAGTCATCTCTGTTCTGCGCTGCCGCTTTCCCGTTCTGGATTCCAAGCATGGATCGGGCATCCTCTGCTACATCATCCATCCACCACATCCTCAGTCTTTCATAGATTTTATCCTCTTTCATTTGCTATAGATTTCTTCTTGTAGCAGTTTATCTGGGATTCTTGCGTTATGTCCAGCCCATCTGAGACAGCTTACTTTAATCCGCTGTCTCCAGATTCCATTTATACATACGGCCCTGAAGATTCTCCTCAGGATCCGCCCCTCAAATCTTACCATAGCCAGTTCCTGGTAATATTCTAGCATTCTGCTACTACTAGTATCTTATATAGGTGGATCTTTGTAGTTCGGGATACTGCTCAACTCTTGAAGTGTCCAAGTAATCAATAGCAGCGTTAGCTTGCAGAGACTATCCTGCGCTTAATTTCCAGGGAAATGCCACTCTAGGAATTGATCTGCGATCTTAAGTAGATAAATACCTCCACTCACTAGAAGGAATCCTGCTCAATATGTACATAGGTTTCTCCTCCGCGGAGGCCTGTACTCATATAATTGGAAGAAGATCGCGAGAGTAAAGAGTAAAGGAGATATAATCTCTGTTGTATATTAATTACTTGGAAATTCATGATTATTTCTAATGCATTAAATAAAATATTAAATAAAGACTTCGCGAATCCGAAAGTTCGATGCTGACAACGCCAAAAGTTCTTGCCTATAAAGTTCCCTCCATTTAAATTATTATTATTTAAATTATTAGGTATCATTTCTCCCAAAAATCAACGACTTGATAAATAATGATAAATAAATAACCGAATTTCAGCTCATTTGGTTCAAAGGAGCCCACTGGACATGCCCGAATGTAGTGAGATAAAAATATATATCAGACATCCTAGAAACCGTGTTCTTGGGATTTAAAGCGCCATCTCAGCCCTCTTCGATAACCTTCGATACAGTGCAAAAGTCTATTATTTCCGGAGAAGATACGATAAATTGGGACAAGGCAGCGGATTTAAGATTGTTTTTTTTTGGGAGGAGAACTTTTTTTTTTAACAGGAGTCCATTTTTGTTTCTGTGAATGATCAGAGCGAAATAATTAAACAACTATAATATGTTATATTCTTAAATTATAACGCATAACAAAAATATCTTTGCTAATGCATGACTACAATTGAATTTTTATTTCTCGTGTTCTTAAATTCTAATTTACTATTTGCGATAATTTTGTAACCCCGTATTCGGTTTTCTCACACGTCGACCCCTCGCATGATAAAGCTAAACACGTTATTGTAATTAAACTGTGTAATGACTACATTGATCAATTCTTTTTCACAGTACCTTGCTTAAAATAATATCAATTTTTTAAATAGTACAAAGAATAAATAAATACAATTGGGGGTCTGGCGTCTATCTGAATTATGCGTTCAAAATTAGATACTTCAGCAACTAAATGAAAGGAAGTGTCAAGAAATAATATAAAAATCTTCTCCCTAAAAGCATTATTGTTCCTTTGATTAACATAATTATGAGTTATATTACTACTACTTTACGGAAGTTTTCATTACTAAATTAAATAGTTTTTTTATTTTTGTGAACAAACAGACTTCCCTTAAATTATCTTTATAATCACTCTACATTAATATATTTTTTTTTTTACCCACAAACAACCAACGTTTTGAAATTCTCTTTTATCTTCTGGGTTTTCCATTATTTTTTCTTAATTAAGCTATTTTTCTATTATAAAATAATTAGCAGTACTTCTCAAAGGTCTGTTTTTTCCATAATACATTATTTCGTTGTGTCCTCAATTAATTTTTTTTTTTTTTTTTTTAACATTATTGCTCTAGAGAGTGTCTGCTAAGATTATATTAATGTCACACTGAGGGGAAGTGTATGATTATGAGGTATCTCCATCCCCAGACTCCGGGTGTTAGTCCCCCCCAAAAATTAAATTCTGGACCCGCTACTGGGATAATGCATTGAATGCTTCTTGCATATAGTCGTTAAAATTGATTTGAATCTTTTATTTTGTTTATAATTTTTACTTAGACTCGTTATCTATTGCACAGAGGATTATATGAAATGAAGCAACCTAAAGCAGTAATATGCAAAACGATAAGGAAATTTGGAATTAATGAAAGTCAGGCTGTGGGTTGGTGGTTTCATCTTCCTTGATATTGGCTGCTCGGGCGACGTCTTATTACCTTACCCGTTGCGGAGGTAGGCTATTTAAATATGAAGAACTTCCCTCGTCTCTTAGTGTTTCAGGTACGTCGTTGTGGTTCTTCGATCCCAGGTAAAGCAGCCTGATTTCATGGTTAAAAATAAATTATATTATGCTGATCTTTATCCCTTTATTTTTCAAAAATAAAAAATAAAGAATATAATCGTAGAACTGTAGTGTTCAGGTTTTAATACTTCTGTGATTGTGACTATATTAAAAATTCTTTGTTGAAATTAAATGAAATATAAAAGTAACCCACTGCCATTGACTGATAAAAGATTTTTCTTAAAATTGGATACGCTAATAAAAACTTCTGTTCATGACAATCTTTTAGGAATATACTGGTATTGCTATCGGTTGATTTTGGAGAGTTCCTGTTGAAAATAAACTGAAAAGGGATGGTTCGCTCAAGCAAGGAAGCATATAATGAATGGAATGATATAATAGCTGAATATATATTTTAGAATTATTATAGAAATCCAACACAATACGAAAGGACAAATCGAAATTTAAATAGACAAGTTTTTTTCCATTGATTTGATAAAGGAGCTCGTGTGGCCACATCTTGAGAAATTTAGACAAGTTAAGACACGTCTTGATGCGTCTGTTAGTCCCGTCAAGTCAGTCACGTCAAATCAGCTTCAAATTAGTCGCGTGAAGTCCAATGAGAAGACTTCTAATATACAAAGTAAACATATATTAATAGATAACCACATCCATTGTTACAAAATAACAGATAAACTTGAAAAATATGATAAAAAATTGGGCTGAAAACAAAGGTAACTTAGTAATATACTTACTAAAACTTACTAAGTAAAACTTAGTAGCATTTAAAATATTCTTAATGTGTTATCATTAGGAGAGAGTTTCAGCTTTGAATTTCAAAATAAAGAAATGGAATCGTTGAATTATTAGCAAAATAATTCAACGTTATAACAATATGAACCGGAACCTCAATAATATAATTCATAACTATGTAAAAGAGTTCAATGACAAAAATTTAGATTTAATAAAAATAAAACAGCAAAAAATTAAATATAACATTCTGTTGAATTATAAATTGAGGATTCTGCTGAGTAGACCGTAATTGTATTCTGTAATAAATAGGAATTATATCTAAACTTATTAAAACTGGGCATCCAACGTCTAATTCTGTTTCGAAAGCATCGTTGATTGCTAATTTTATCTTTTCATAAAGGGAGACAGACTCGATTTTTTTTTCTTCCAGATATTTATTCGCATCTGTCATAATAATCGACAATCAGAAAATTATCTAACCAGTTAAGAAGCAATGATATATGTCATTACAACCATGGGGAAGGACAGCACACAGTAGCACACATAACTTGCCAAGGATTGATAAATTATTTCCCAATTATATAATTTTGTTTTTATTGAAAACTAGTTTCAAATGTTATACATTCATCTACAGGTCTAAAAACACATAAAAATTCAACAAAAGCAATTCAAAATACCGTATGGCATAATAATACGTATTAAATTAAATGTAATATAAATACATTTTTGCTTAAATGGCCAAATTAATATCTCCAATAGCCCAATGTTAAATTTATTCCCATCCATAACAGAAAAAAAACAATTACTTGCCGGAATTATTGGGGAAACCCGGACACCTAAACCGTTCCATTTATCTACAAATACCTCATCTTTCTTCCATTACAGTCATTTCTATTACTAGTTCAGTGCGAGAACAAACCACTGTAACCTTTTCTGTTTGATATAATCTTCTTAAATCTTGGTGAGTACCAACATGTATTTGAGCTCTTGTCTTAATAAAATTCATAATTCATGAATGTTTTATAATACTAATTCATATTACATTTAATTTAATATGTATAATGATACCAAAATGTATTTTGAATTGCTTATTTTTGAATTTTGGTGTATTTTTAGAACTGAAGATGAATGTATAACATTTGAAACTAGTTTTTAATAAAAACAAAAATATAGAAGTGGCAAATAATTTATCAATCCCTAATTAGATTGATCCTTCAATACTATCATGCGTACGTCTACTGACACATAAATTGATGCAGTTACCTAATATCATGGAAGCAGATCTCTGATCCAGTTCTTTTTTAGTTGCTTCTTCGTATTCCTTGACATCTAACAAAGACTCTTTTTCTTTTATACATCTGTAGCGTGTTTACAGTGAAGTTGGCTGTATTTACTATTATATGCTCATAAATTTTCTATTGATATAACGTAAAAATAGGCACGGGGCAGGCTATACAATTCTCGCAATACTAAGCGGTTGTGAGGGTTAGCGGGTGTGTCTAAACGACGGACACGGTCGGAGGGTGTTATACTTCAGATATTGCAAGAATATTAGAGGCACTAATTGCATTGAGAACTTCAAGGTTATCTTTAATTTGATTAAAAAATAATTCACTTCAGTTGTTTAATACTAGTAAATGCCTTTCTGTGTTAATGCACCCATCGATGTTTGAAATGGACTCATCCACTAAAAGCATGAAGATAGAGCAGACAAGGAGTACTGGATGTTAGCAAGCAGCGAAGTTATTAAGATTATTGGCAGACCGGGAAGGAGGATGGGGATGAGGTGTCTTGAAGAGCTGAGTGCTACTCCATAGATTGTACTGTACTCACTCCCTAGGTTATCGCTTTTAGCTCCTCGTTGTCTGTTATCTTAGCCTACATATCTGGGGATTAGTACTAGAAGAGCAAATGTTAATTTTTGGAGCAAATTGAATTTTTTTTTTTCTATCAGTTTATTTAGTTGTTGACTTGGCTAGAGATAATTCATTTATGATGCTGCTGATGTCCTCTAGTGAGTATTAGTTACCGTCATCCAGGATGAGAATGGTCGAAAGTAAGGAAAATATGAATTTGGCCCTCAATATCTTCCCAGTCATTTTTTTTATTTCTCATTTACTTATGGTTTATGCGAGCTTTGATCATTGTATACAAGTTTATATATTTTCAATAATTCTATTCTTACATATATGTTTGTTGATTTAAGGTGAATGCTTTTATATATAAAAATAAATGCAGGCTGTTGCTATTTCACCAATTTTATTTATATAGATGCAAATTTTCGGCCTACGAGCCATCTTCAGGCATCTCTCTAAAAGGCCATTATTTATTTTAATTTATAACACATCACAGAGTTAAATATATTTAAATATTCTAATAAATAACCATATACTAAACAAGTATTTAAAATGCATTCAATGCTATATTCAAGTACAATCCGGAACAAGTCGGAATATACAGCGTCACTAAAAAATAAATAATTATAATAAAAACACAATAACAAAATTGAGGTTGGATCAAATTTCATTACAGTTTAAAAAACAAAAAATCTTATTAAGCCAATATAAATAAAATACTTACAAATTTAAAAATAAAATCAGAATAAGGGAGCCATCTCAGTCATCACAGGTGAAACTCCAAAGAAGAAGGCAATACAAAGTTACAACCAATTAATCTACATACATTGAAACCCAAAATACAATCTATTAATTTATAAATATAATATTCATATTAATTTAAATAAATTAAAATTTCAATTTAGTAATTATATTTGCATATGTGCTATTCAAACCATTAGTATCAGATTTAAAATTGCACACTCTATTCAAATTTTTTGTTATGTATATGGACTCAAGTATTTTTCTTTTATGGTTATTATTTTCTGTTGCAATAATCTTTGTATTATTAAAATCAAAATTATGCTTGTTTTCAATCCTATGAGTGGAAAGTCCAGACCGAAAATTTGCATCGAAATAAATAAAATTGGTGCATTTATTCTTACATTTCCATGCAGAAAAAAAAATTATATATTTCCTGCGAAGATCTATTTTTGTTATGTTGGCAAACCGATTACTTTATCATTTATTATGGTGTTGGAACAACTCCTGCGAATAAAGGTAAGGCTTTTTCAAATATTTCGTGAGATAACTGAAAATATTAGCAAATTTTCTGACATTAGCCAAAGTTCTATTAATTTTGGGGTGTCTATGGCCACAAATGATTCCTGGCCATTCTCACCCCGCGCTCAACATGTGATTATTTCGTGATGCACAATGGATTCCCGCTAATTCAAACCTCGCTAATCCGAACTACTATGCAATGAAAAAAAAAAATTAAAAAAAAATGATTTGTGAAGAAATGGCTAATTCCCTCGAAAATATGTGATGTGGGCAACACATGACTTCCTTGTACGCCTATTAAATTATAAATCCGTGGCTCAAAAAGTGATACTGAATTTGGTTACTAGTTTCCGAAGATTGCAATAAAAACGACACTCGGCGTCCCGTCATCTATCTATTGACACACACACACACAAACACACTCTTGTCACTGGAGGTCTCATTCCGTTATTATATGTCGTTTTCCTTCAGTAGGTAACTAGTTTCCAAGATATTTCTTCATGTTCGATGACAATAATAAAACTGTCAATATCACTGGATAAAGCATTAGAAATGGACAGTTTCGACATTTTAAGCGGAAAAATTCACTTAACTAATATCTTATTCTCATGATGAAGACTTGTTGGTCTCAGAAATGGGGAGGAAAACTAGTATTTTAGACTCAATTTTAACACTTAAAACAAGTAATAAAAATGTTAAATTGGATTGGAAACCAAATTGCGTTTGTAATCTTTATTACCGAAACATATGATTTCTCTTTTAATTTAAATATAATTTTTGATGTAAGCTTATTATGACCTTCAAGTAAAGTATCCTTTTCCGCTCACGAATCTTAACCAAAATCTAGTAAATACATTTATATCGATATAAAAGTCCTATTTACCAAATTTGAGAGGTTTTACATTATATTTTAATATATTTTTTGACGAAAGTCTAATATGACTTTCAAGTAAAGTACCACTTCCGGTTTTCCAATTTAGACTAAAATTTAGTATGTTATTTACATCAATATATAAGTCATAAATACTAAATTTGATAAGTTTTGCATAGTATTTTAATATAATATTTGATAAAAATCAATTATGACCTTCAAGTAAAGTACCACTTCAGGTGATCAAGCAGTGACCAAAAAGAGAGGTTCACAACTAGAGTTTACAGCAATCCTAAATACAAAATTACAACTTTCTACGGCTAACCGTTTTTGAGTTATGCGAAATACGAACGTACGTACGTACGTACAGACGCCACGACGAAACTAGTCAAAATGGATTCAGGGATGGTCAAAATGGATATTTCCGTTGAAATCTGAAAACCGAAAAATTTAGCGATTACAATACTTCCTTTACTTCGTACAAGGAAGTAAAAAAGGAGCATCGTTTAGTTCCATGCTAAACAGTGGGAACCCATTGAATTCGTTCGTACAAGGAAGTTAAAAGGGAGAAGAGGATAGCCAAAATTCGATGAGGACGAATTTAAAGATAGTCTAATTTTCTAGTCAAAGATATTATTTGTAATTTTTTATTTTTGTATGAAATTTGGAAAGAAGATTATTTATTTTTTTAATGGTAATTTGAGTGCAATTTTTATTCTAGCATACCATTAAAATCAATAAAAAACAATTAGTTTTTTTAAATGTTTTAGTATTTATTTTGGATCTTTTCTACTTTTTAGTAACGTATGTTATCAATTAGATTACTTTACATTAATCACTATCAACTAACATATGATTAGAAAATGTGCTGATTGCATGTGCTGCTTCAGACAGTTTTACCTTGGGGATAACGCCTCTTTTCTGTAGAAAAATGACAGCACTTTCTTTTCTTTTTTTTTTTTGCACAAGTTGAACAGTTCAATTAAATTCATAGTGCCAATTACTAATGTAAACAATAGCATTAACCCATCCACACATATTCTTGATACTTGTCTTATGATTTAATCAGTCATTGAAAAATAACCAAAGTATTAACATAGGTTACTAAAAAGTAAATTGCTATCCTAAAGTAGAAAAGATCCTTTATTTTTCCTAGCCATACGTCAGTACTATGAAAAGAAAAGATGCAAAGAAAATTTTTTTAAATTTTTTTTCGAAGTTTATAAAGTTATCTTTCTGGCTTTACTCACCCCGACTATTTAATATGTGAGTTCGTGTTAGAAAATAGTGGACTATGGCCACGAACATAAGTTGGTCTCTTACTCGAACACATAGTATAAAAAATCTGAAAATATAAGGAATATAACTTGAGGTACTTAAAAATTCACCCCAAAGCGATTTTTTTTTTTACAAAATCGAACGGTACGTGCATAGCAAAAGAAAAACTCAAATGTTGGCCATTCTTACCTCATTTGACTACACGAATGATAAAATGGTCCAAATATTTCATTTAGTAAAATATTCCTAGCATTGTAATTGTGCATCTCCTGTTCCTTCAGAGTTGCGGAGGTCAGGTAAACTGATACCCGTCGAAGCGTGAAGGTGTAGAGGTGTGATGTAATGCTGGGAGGGGCGAAATCCGATACCAAGGAGGGTCCTGGAAAACGCCTGGTCACCACCGGAATCAATGCCATATCCTTTCATATGCACCATTTGATCCATTGTCCGGCCGCGAGAAGAAAAAGGTCTCAGGATCCATCCCGGAATATTGGAGGTTGCCAACCGACAGTTCGGGGCCTCAGGGTCGATACTGCCAGCACACGCACTTTTATCATTCCGCTCTTCCTGCTTCTTCTCGGATTTCTTTTTGATGAGGCGAATTGGACTTTGAGTGGTCGGTCAGTATAACTATGTGTATCTATTGGTATAGATATGGCCACAAAGGTCGATTTTCGATGCGCTGTCGTTTTCGACCCTTTCATACTTTGAAAATTTGAGTTCCTTTTATTTCATTATAATTACTACCTATTTAATTCGTCACATTTTTTTTTTAACAAATAATTAATTTGTATTCCAAAATTATCCCAAAACATATTATATATTTTTTTACTTTAAATATAAAAAATAAAGATTTGCTTATAGTGTTATTTTCATTCAAGAAAATAACATATATATTACATTACTTTCTATGTTTAATTAATCGAATTTATTATTATTAATGAATTAAATAAAATTAAACAATAATATTTTTACTCGCTAAAATTATGGTAACAAACAATTTCATTAAAAATATATTTAATGTAACACGTCACTTTTACGTCTGTGCATGTTAAACTGTTTTAGAGTAGTGTGCTAAGGCTATTTGGTCAGTCTTCTTATAGCTACTGATGTGAGATGTGCTATCTCTGGCCAGGATTTATGTCATATTATGCTTTTTAATTCTGGTGCGTCAGTTATTTGCTGCTATTTGAGATACAGGAATTTATTATTTTTTTTTTAGTTTTTCAATAATATAGGTATAAATTATAGATTTTTTCTCTTCTCTTTTTTTTTAATCTCTTTAATTAATAAAGTCAATTAATTATAATTAGATCTTAATACTAAATATATGAAGTCTCTATTAAAAATAACACTGTAGGCTCAACTTTATTTTTTATATTTTAAAATAGCCTATATATGGCTGAAATATCATCTCAATAAAAAAAACAAAAAACAATATCTTGTTTTGGGATAGTTTCGGAATAAATGAATTATTCGTTTAAAAAAAAATTGACATATAAATTGGTACTGATCATAATCAAATAAAAACCATTTACAAAAGGATTAGGTAGCTATGTCGAAAACGAAAACGCATCGAAAATTGACCAATGTGGACATAGGTTATGTTTAGCCTTCATCCGCCTTTTTTTATTATTTTTTTATGTTTGGAGCTTTCAATGTTATCCTTCTTCTTATTTTTTTTTTGACACACTTCCCTCTTCCTATTCATATTTTTGTTGTCACTATTCGACATATTTATTAATTAAGGAACATATTTAAGTAAATTTGTTCCCTCATTTAAATAAAAGTAAAAGCTCTCCTTATGATTGTATGCATATTCGTGTATATATTACTATATGATAAATGGAACCAATAATATATGAAGGATATTCATCCAGTTTCAACCATAGCTAAATATCTCAATCGAAAACAAGTCAAACAGGCTCGGTTTAACAGACCTGATTTTGTGCTAAATGCAGTATGACTTTGCTAAATTGCTGCCATATTGTTTTGTCAACTCACAGGTTTCTGCATGAAATTTCAAAGTGTCAAGTGTTTTTTTGTTAGGTTGCATTAGTTTTTTACAATTTAATTAGGTATTATCTAGAACTTCTAACAAACAGTCATATGCCATACTTTGACACGACCTGTTTTTTTTTTTTTTACTAATAATGCCTAATAAGGCATGATGTGTTAAATAAATAAGTGAAAAATAAACAAAAGGTAAGATTCACTTAAAAAAATAAAATATTCAGCAACTGACAGTAAAAAGTAAGACCTAAAAACATTTTCAAATTTTTGCCTCTGAGATGGGTTTAATTAATATTCAGGAGTAATATTCGTATGGTAATAAGCTATATATCTTTTTTTTTTTTTTGGTTAAGGTAAAATACGCTCAGACTTTCCTTCTTTTAGGTAAATATTTATTTGTTTTGTGGATTAGCATATACAAACTGGATTAGTCTTGGTATAACATCAGTGAAATGCAAAAGTAAATAGTACGTTGGTATAAAATTCCTTATATTAAAATTAAAAAAAAATATCTGATGTGACACCACATAGGAAGTCATGTAAGCCTATTAATGTAAGCCTAACTGTTATTCAGTGGTTAAAAAAAAAGCGGGAAGTAGGAAAAAGAAAAACAAGTTTTAGGTAAAGTACCACTTCCGGCAAGCCGATTTTAACCAAAATCAATTACGTTATTTATATTGATATCAAATTCTAGTATACCAAATTTGAGATATTTTGCATTATATTTCAATATAATTTGCAATGAGTCTATAATGACCTTCATGTAAAATACCACTTCCGGCATGGCAAATTTGAGGAAAATCTAGAATATTATTTTAATTGATATAAAAGTCTTATATACTAAATTTGAGATGTTTTGCATTATATTTTAATATTATTATTGATGAAAGTTTATTATGACGTTCAAGTAAAGCATACTTTTCATTTTGCCAATTTTTACCGAAATCTAGTATGACATTGACAATAATATATAAATCTTTTATACTAAGTTTCAGAAGTTTTAATTTAATGTAATTTTGGATGAAAGTTTGTTATGACCTTCAAGTAAAGTATCACTTCCGGCTAGCAAATTTTAACCGAAATCTACTAAATAGCATAGTTTTATATAGCGAATTTGAGTTGTTTTGTATTATATTTTAATATAATTTTTTTATAAAAGTCTATTATGACGTTGAAGTAAATTACCATTTTCGGTAATCATGTAGTGGCCAAAAAGGAGGTTCAGAACTAGATTTTACCACAATCCCAAATATGAAATTTTAACTTTCTAAGGCTAACCGTTTTTGAGTTATACGAGATACAAACGAAAGTATTACAGACGTTACCACGAAACCAGTTAAAATGTATTCAGAGATGGTCAAAATGGATATTGCCGTTGAAATCTGAAAACTGAAAATTTTCGTGATTACTATATTTCCTTTACTTTGTAATAGGAAGTAAAAATATTAAAAAATAAAACTGCGTTATAAGTAATGTTTGTTAAGACAAACATTATACAATAGGTATCTTTTAGGCTTTTAGCCATTTGATTCATAGCGTCTTTAGGAGTGATAACTTACCAACGCCATCTGATTCAACGGTAATTTGTAAACAAAATAATAAAAATAATATTTACTGTAACGATAAGTTGTATTATAATATGTAATATGCTGGTAGAGGCTGGAGGGATGTCAAGAGAGAGGAAGGTGCCAAGGATAAAGCGGACGAGATCTCCTATATCGTCCTTCGTGGCGTCCTAGGAATTTTAAATTTCCCGCGAGGTTTTGTGGAATATTTTTATGCGGGGTTGGCTCCGCTGGAGATAAAGATTGCCGTCCCTTTACATAAAGCAGAAGAGGTCCCTTCGTCGCTTTCTAGGCTAATGGCGGACATAGCTGTCAAGGATGTATACCAGCACAGAAGGAGGTTTAACATTTTCTGACAACGGAGAGAATACAGGAGCGAATTGTAAAGCTTAAATTTGAAATCTTATTTGATCCATATTAGATGATTGATATTAGTTTATATATTTATTCATTGAACCAGGTTAGCAAACCATGGTAAATCAGGTTTCATACTCAACACATCTTGGGATTTTTTCCTAGCGGCTTAGTTCTGAACTAGTAAAACCTTGAAAATTTGAGAACCAAAATTCAACGTAATTAGTAAGATACAATAGTGAAT
Source organism: Rhaphigaster nebulosa (assembly GCA_948150685.1). Taxonomy (NCBI): domain Eukaryota; kingdom Metazoa; phylum Arthropoda; class Insecta; order Hemiptera; family Pentatomidae; genus Rhaphigaster; species Rhaphigaster nebulosa. Next base: position 12,011,560 of record OX411310.1, read on the forward strand.
CTAATATGAAACCAATCACTTGGTTGATAGTTTTTTATTGGTTGAAGTTGAAAAATAAGTCAACCAATAATAAAGTTCGAGGTGTTCTATGATTTGAAAAAGAAAAGCTAAGCTGAATGAAGAGAGCCATAGCCAAGTTACACCTGTAAAACTAATAATATTCGAAGAAAGGTTGAGAGATAATGGAGGCAGAAATGCATAAAATAGATAAATTGAAAAAAAAAAAAATAATATAAATAAAAATAAAGGAAAATGTTATAAAAGGAAAAAGAAAATTATCTATTTATATTGATATTGTTTGTATTAAATTTAAATTTTTACTTGCTTAATGTTTTTGATTAGTATTTTGAATATTTTATAGAAATTAAATTTATTTGGGCATTATTGCTTTTTGGATACAGAAAAATCTCGTTTTTTTCTGAATCTGTCAAATCCGAAAACCGGATTATCCAGAACGATTATGTATTTAGTTGACATCCGCATGATGGTATAGAAGGATCAACCTAATTAGGGATTGATAAATTATTTGCCTCTTACATAATTCTGATTTTATTGAAAACTACTTTTCTTTTTGATATAATCTACTTAAACCTTGGTGAGTGCCAACATGCATTTGATTTCTTGTTATAATTAAATTCATAATTCATAAGTGTTTTATAATACTGATTTATATTACATCTAATTTAATATGTATAATAATACCAAACTGTATTTTAAACTGCTTATTTTTGAAATTGTGTGTTTTTTTTCGAACTGAAGAGGAATGGATAACACTTGAAACTAGTTTTTAATAAATACAAAATTATAGAATTGGCAAATAATTTATCAATCCCTAATTAGATTATATATAACGAATAAAGAAATAAAAAAGGAAAAGGCGATGTTTATAGGTAAACGGTTTAAGGGTCGGGGTTTTTCCAGTAATGCCGGTGAGTAATTGGTGCTTCTGTTATAGATGGGAATAAATTTAAGATTGGACTATTGGAGATATTTATTTGGTCATTTAAGCAAAAATCTGGATTGGATTTGAAGGATTTTATTATTTGAAGTGCATTTAAATGAAAAAAAAAACAAATCATACATTCATCAAAGACTCAGGAGTTAAATTAATACAACACGTTGAAAACAGCCTCAGATTAAATATATATGAAGCACTTGAAATAATATAATCCTTCAAATCCAATCCAGATTTTTGATTAAATGACCAAATAAATATCTCCAATAGTCCAATCTTAAATTTATTCCCATCTATAACAGAAAAACCAATTACTCACCGGCATTACTGGAAAAACGCGACCCTTAAACCGTATACCTATAAACATCCCACCATTCCTTTCTTTCATTGCCAGTTCAATGCGAGAAGAAACCAGTACAAACTTTTCTGTTTGGTATAATCTACTTAAATCTTGGTGAGTACCAACATGTATTTGATTTCTTGTCTTAATTAAATTCATAATTTATAAATGTTTTATAATACTGATTAATGTTACATCTAATTTAATATGTATAATAATACCAAACTATATTTTGAATTGCTCATTTTTGAATTTTTGTGTGTTTTTAGAACTGAAGATGAATGTATAACATTCGAAATTAGTTTTAAATAAAACAAATTATAGAAGTGGCAAATAATTTATCAATCCCTAATTAGATTGATCCTTCTGTGCCATCATGCGGATGTCATCTGATTAATATTAATTGCTCTTCACTCTTGAAGAAGAATTGTCTTGTCATTCACAATATTGCTCGCCGGTTTCATTCGCCGAAACTACATGATATAGATTACTACATAACTCATAAAATTAGGTTGAGCCCAGGTAATTCATCTTTTTAATATAAATAAATAATTTAATTTTTCGACTTCAATTTTTTCCTTTATCCTCTTTTGAGTTGCGTCGATTCAGCCTCATATTTAAAGGATGATATTGCTCTTTTAGAACTTCATGTAGGTTTTTATTATAATATATTCACACCCTTGAAGTCTTAACTTTTGTGACCAAGTTGCCTTAACCACAATGATGTTATAAACTTACTTATTGTCTCATTAAAAAAAAGTTTGATATTTTGGTTGAAGTTTTTTTTTTCATCTTTCCTTTCCTCGTATGCATTGAGGATAAAACGTCATAAAAGGTCCTATCGAATGTTTAGGTAAACTAAACGTCTTTGGATCAAATTTCTCCTTTGAAATTTGATATAATTAAAAACCAGAAAAGGCTATATATATATAATTTATAATGTTAATATTTATAAAAGTATGTTTTTATACAAATATGGTCAATTTTGATTTAGATGATTTTTGATTAATCATTCTTGGTTTCCCAAAATTTATTTAGTTTTCGTTACTTAATTTATCGAAGATAAGGCTTTACCTGTATTAAAAATCTCAGTTTTTATAATGCATATTTTTATATTAATACTAAGAAGGGTTTATTGGAAAAAGTTAAAATAAATTTTAAAAGTATAGATTACTATTATTTCTGTAATTAAAAAAAAAATAGAAAAAAAATATAGTATTTTGATTCTAATAAATATATATCTAGTAGGCTTTCTCTGCATTACATTCTCTTTGTAGTCTTATCTGTATAATAAATGTTCTTCGTTTGCTTATGTACTAGATTTTCGTGGTTCACCAAATCATTCCATATTTACAGAGAAGGAAATTTCTTCTTGAGGCCATCGAAGTCAACATTCGAATAAACAGACAAAAAAAATTAAAATAAGGACGTCATATCAGCCTGGATATATTTCAGACGTTTGTTGTACATTGCTTATCACTAGAGCCCGGATTTCGTGCAGCAAAAAAATTGAAATGCGCAGTAAAAATACCAGAACGAGCAAAAATGTGCAACGAAAAAAAGTAAAATCTGCCATTTACGTCTTTTATGCTTTTAAAAAAAATGTACATATTTTGTTTTCTTTGATAAATTACTACTTTTTCTTAATAGATTAGGTAAGTTGGGGCATTGTTAAACAAAATGTGATAACGTCACGAGCTCTTGTTAGGGTATTTTTTGCTACTTTTCGCAAGATCATACGTGACTCACGCACTATGGCAACGCATTTTCTGCCTAAGTGTTTGTTATTGCCTACTGATAATTTTTTTAATAACGTATCACATGGTCAAGTGAGACAATCCCAAATTTCTGCCGATATATCGATAACTCAATCCTTGTCGAAAAAGTTGAAGCATTAATCTTTGTCGATAAACTTAAATCTTTGGATTTACGATCCATTTTGGTGGATTGCCTTTCAATTCTGATCATTTTTCCCATTTTGGGTTTATATTTGAATAAGATATAATTAATTAGATGAAAACCATGAGCAGATAACTAAATAACTATTTAATATCACAACTGTTACAGCATGAATAATTTTTTTACTCGATCAATTTCCGATATTTGTTTTTAATTAGGTGGTACGGATTTTTAATTCCCTTCACTCATAACAATTTATGCGGGATGTTGTTTGTTATCATATCCACTAATTAATTTATTTTCAATAAATCACTGAACATATTTTTGTCCGAAAAACTTATTATTTTGCTTGCTACATAATGATTGTAGCACTATAAAACATGAAAGGAAGTAAATGGATTGGTAAGGATTAACTGGCTTTCCACGAATCTAAAAAGAGCTAAACAAACTTCAATTTTCAGTTCCAGTGCCAGAATTTTCCAGAAGATTGAATTATATTTAATGTATTATAAACAGTAACGTATTACTAGTTTTGTATATGTATACGTAATTTTGGTTCAATGTTTATATTTTCAAGCAATATTCAAATATTTTTTTAATTACGGCTAAATGTGAAATTCAGTAAAAACATAAAACATAATGCAGCAAAAACATTGCACGAGAATCCGGGCACTACTTATCACACTTTGTCGAGAAAAGTGCTCCAAGACATCGATTCTCTCTGAATTAACTATTTTCCTAGGACCCTCGGTTATCTGAGATATGGGTGAAGGAAGAAAAACTATGCCAATCTCACAAAATACATTTTAAATTTTAATTGGTTTATTATTTTTTTATTTTTTTCACGAAACGGCCTTAGAGACCACGCGATATTCATTATTTTCACTTGCCTTCATAACCCTTCTCTCTTTCTTTCTTTCTTCCCACCTTTTCCTCATTCTTTCCTTCTTTCTTCGGACCACGCCACTCCTTTTCTCGCATCTCTCTCTCCCACAAGAACCTTAATTCCTTTTAGTCTTCTCCCATAGTCATTCCTATCGAAACAGTCTTGGTCTGTTATTTTCTGTCTCTCAGTTTCTTCCCTCATCTGTTTGATGTACCCCCCAGCACTCTTGTATCCTCTCATTTTATTCCTAATTTCTCTTAAGAAGATTTCTCTATTTAATCTCTTTGAGTGCATCCTCACCATAAGTCCGTAGAACATTAATCTTCTTATTCTTATGTCCGTTTTCAAATCATTTACCTCTTTGTATATTTCCTTATTTGGTCTCAACATATAGCCTTCCTGTGTCTTATTTGGGCCGTAAATTCTTCTTAGCATTCTTCTTTCTATCCCTAACATTTTCCTTAGGCTGGGGAGGGAAGTGGTTTCCATTCCGTACAATATCACCGGTTTGACGACCGTATTTTTTATTTTATTAAAGTAAAGTTAATTTTTTTATTATATTAATGTAATAAATCACCCCAATTCATTAGCTCTATCTCTTTTCTACTCCTTGTTACACGGTCTTTCTGAAAGGAGGTTAAAAAAGGCAAAGGCCAAGAGACCTATTGGTTCACCCACAATACAAGACATACAATATACAAGATACAAATAAAAATTAATTGTCAAAATTCAAGACACACAATCAGGCAGATCGAGAACATAAAAGAACATCATATTTTCTAGATGCGTTGCAATTTAATTGCAAATACAATATAAAACAAAAATAAATAAATTTTTATGATTTCATTAATATGAAATCAGAATTTAAATATTTGACTAAATTATTATAGGATATTTGTTTAGTCCCTTCGTCTGTTGGACCCTCTTAGGAAATTGGCAGATTTCGTTTACTTTATATCGAAAGGTGACATAAAGAGATTTGTTTATCTAAAAATGGATTTTTTTTTTTCAAAGTTAATATCGACTTCTACCTAAGTAAGAAGCGCTCGCGTAATTAACAAAGTTATGAAATGTAATCAAATCCTGGAAGGTAGCTATCCTAATAGATAAATATTAAAGAAGAGGAACAGAGTTTTGCAAAAGTTGTTCTCTTGAGCTTCATTATAATTTCACTGTCTGTGGTAAGAAAAAGCCCTGAAAGATTCATGGGAATTTAGAAGCTGTTAAAAGCGACTAAGTTTACAGATTCGGTTTTATAGCGAGGCTTAAAAAGTTTTTATTAGAAGGCATTGATTAGATTTCCTTGTTGAGGGAGTAAAGAGTTGCCTTAGAGTAAGCCTTATAGGAATGTACAGTAGATCGATATGTAATATCGATAGCTCTGTAGCTCGATACTCGATAGTACAATAGCTCGATAGCTCTAACAAAGGACTGATTTTCATCCTCATGTTTGTAAAGGATTTTAAAAAAATTGTTATTTTTTCTTATATTTCCTTTTATTTAAGGATAATTTATGTCTAATAATGATAATAATAAGAATAATAATGGTCCAAATCGTTCGTTCTGTTGGTTTCGTTCTAGTCTGAAATGGGTTCTCCATATTAGTTTTTTGTTCAGGCGAAGTCCCAATTATGGTACTGCCCGAAATATTACTTTTTCGTGACAGGCATATATTTTATTGTAAAAGTAGATGATGAATTATCGTGTATAATACGTGCTAAAATGCAGGGGTTCCACTGGGCTTTGTATTGGGACCATGCCTATTCTACATCTTTACGCCATATTTACTCGAGCATGACCATACTTTATTTGATATATTTGCTGATGATACTGCATTCCTCACATCCCTAAAAAATCCTGAATATTTCCTTTACTTTAATATAAACAAATATAGATTATCCCTAAGTTCGAAAAAAATAATTAGATCTTTATACCATATGAAAAAAAAAAAAAAAAAAAAAATCAACGCAACATTCTAGAAACTTCTTTTAAGTCAAAGAAGAATATATACTCTACAAAACGATGGTTGAAACGTGAAAATAAATAAATATACAAAAAATAATTTAAAACGTTTCTTACTTCCTTGTACGAAGTAAAGGAAGTATTGTAATCGCGAAAATTTTCGGTTTTCAGATTTCAACGGAAATATCCCTTTTGACCATCCCTGAATCGATTTTGACTAGTTTCGTCGTAGCGTCTGTACGTACGTACGAACGTATGTACGTTCGTATTTCGCATAACTTAAAAACGGTTAGCCCTAGAAAGTTGTAATTTTGTATTTAGGATTGCTGTAAAATCTACTTGTGAACCTCCGTTTTTGGTAGGGTACCACTTATCTCACCATTAAAGTTACCACTTTAATCACCGGAAGTGGTACTTTACTTGAAGGTCATAATTGATTTCCATCAAAAATCATATTAAAATACTTTGCAAAACTTCTCAAATTTGGTATTTATAACTTATATGTTGATTTAAATAACATACTAGATTTTGGTCTAAATTGGAATACCGGAAGCGGTACTTTACTTAAAGGTCATAATAAGCTTACATCAAAAATTATATTTAAATTAAATACATAAATCATATGTTTCGGTAATAAAGGTTACAAACGCCATATGGTTTCCAATCCAATTAAACATTTTTATTACTTGTTTTAAATGTTAAAATTAAGTGTAAAACACTGGTTTTCCTCCCTATTTGTGTGTGAGTCAATAGATGGATGTCGTGACGCCGTGTCGTTTTTGAGATACTGCAATCTTCGGAAACTAGTAACCAAATTCAGGATCACTTTTTGAGCCACCGATTTACAGTTTAATAGGCGTACAGTCATGTGTTGTCCACATCAGATATTTTGGGTTATAAGTTAAAGTGTTCTAGATAACTGGAACAAAAAGTCATATATTAAATCATCTTTTTAACACGTTCAATGAGGGATAACAATTTTTTTTTAAATATTTAAAATATATCAAAAATTTTAAAAATGTATCAAAGATAAGATGAATAAATAGGATCTACAATTAATAAAATTAATTCATGATGATCGTAGTTAATGCAGAATTTTTGGTGCTGAATTTTACTGTTGCTATCGTCACGGGAAATTGATGGACTTTTTATTTTGGATTTATTTTGTCTTTTTATTAAAAGACAAAAGCTCACAGACAAAAACTTAAATTTGTGATCGCAACTGCATTGAACATGTACCTGTAGTTTAAAATAATTTATAGTATATTATTTTCATTTAAAAAAAAACAAAAATTTAAAAGATCAAATATTTATAGTAATTTTGAAAACTTTTCTATAACTCTTACTTTCGAGTACATTCTTTAACAAAGTAAAAAACTTGTACTTCTCCTTTGGAACTTCATATTCTATTCTGTGTCAGTGCGTTGCTTCCGTTGTGCGTATTATTTTAAATTAACTTCGTTTTAATTTTCTTATTAAAACCAAAATAGGTATCGGTAACCAAAATAAAATATCTGATGTGGACAACACATGACTTCATTGTACGCCTAGTAAACTATAAATCGGTGGCTCAAAAAGTGATCCTGAATTTGGTTACTAGTTTCCGAAGATGGAGGACTTTATCTGAGGAATCCGACAGATAAAAATTATTTGATAAATATCTCCAGTAAATAAAAAAAATTAAAAATATTCCACAGATAATTTTTCAATTTCTTACAGACGATCGTTTCAATGTCAAATACTAGAACATTTATGTGTATGATATATTTTTTTTAGAATTCACAAAAGTCGGGTTAAAAAATTATTCAACTAATATTCACCCTGTATGATTTTTAGTTCTAGTATCATATCTGTTCATAAGGTTCAATTAAATTTGGGAGAAAGAGTAATTTAAAAAAAATCAAAATTAATATGTATTATTTTAGAAAAATATTTTTCATACAAAAAATTACACCAGTTTTCATTAGTTAACATAGCCACTATAATATCATTTTAATCCAGGATTTCAAAATCACACTTTTTTCAAACAGTACCTAGTTTGTCTGACAACCGAACGGAAGAAGTTGCTTCACACGGGCTGAAGATGATATAATGGTATTAAATTAAAATTGTTATTTATTTAGTTAGTTGTTCCTGAAGGATAACAGAAAATAAATTGTATATGGAATATTTTAACCTTTTTTGCTGCATATAAATCCGGTCTTTAATTATAACATAGCGTTCCCCAGGATTAGAGACTCCGTCCCGAGAGGCTGTCTCCCGGATCCCGTAGGACCATTAGGAACAACCGACAGACGAGCTCGGTAATTGAGAAGTGGGCAGTACGAAGTCCTAACGAAGCGACCCATTGTCTCCTCCCAGTCACAAAGGGCCAATTCCGGCCAATATACCCAACCCCGTGTCTAGGGCCGGGCTCACATTTTTTCTCAGCTCTTTTCTTTTCTTTTCTTTGGTCCTCTTGTTACAAAACTTTACTGTCCGATAGGCCCTTGGTCATCAGGTGTCTTTATAAATGATATCGTTTTATTTCTTCTCTTATTTCTTTTAGGTGATGGAAAGAGATAAATAAATATATATATATATATATATATATATATATATATATATTTTTTTTTTTTTTTGACCATCCCCAAATATTGAAAATAGAGAAATCACAATAAAGTGGTCGAGGCAAGGCCCATCTTTTGTCCGAGGGATTCTAAGGATGGTTCTATAAGTCTGCTGTATACAACGGTGTCAGATAGCCATGTCTTCCGGCGACTTAATTTTTTTTTTTTAATGTAAACCACAACGAAAAAAACTTAAATATTAAAAATAAAGGCAGGCTGTTGCTATTTCACCAATTTATTTATTAGGATGCAAATTTTCGGCCTATAAACCATCCTCAGGCATCTCTGTAAAAGGCCCTTATTTAGTTGAATTTATAGCATACCACAGAATTAATAATACTTAAAAATTCTAATAAATACCATATACATTTATTAGAATATTTAAGTATAATTAATTAATTCTGTGGTATGTTATAAATTGAACTAAATAAGGGCCTTTTACAGAGATGCCTGAGGATGGCTTGTAGGCCGAAAATTTTAATCGAAATAAATAAATTGGTGAAATAGGACCAGCCTGCCTTTATTTTTATATATTAAAGTATTCGCCTAAATCAACAAATATACTTAAATATTAAATATTTTAATATGTAATATTTCTTAAATCGGTACGGTGTTTATTATATTGATTCAATAGGGTTCTATATGTCATATTATTTATTATATTTCAGGAAAACAAATTTAAAACACCCTATTTTAATCAGTTGACATCCGCATGATGGTATAGAAGGATCAATCTAAATAGGGATTGATAAATTATTTGCCACTTCTATAATTTTGTTTTTATTGAAAACTAGTTTTGAATGTTATACATTCTTCAGTTCTAAAAACACTCAAAAATTCAAAAATAATCAATTCAAAATACAGTTGTAACTATCAAAACTGTATTTTGAATTGATTATTTTTGAATTTTTGTGTGATTTTAGAACTGAAGATGAATGTATAACTATTTTTAAATAAAAATAAAATTATAGAAGTGGCAAATAATTTATCAATCCCTAAATACCCTTTTTTAAAATTGAATTTTCTTTTTATTTCATAAAAACTCATTTTCAACAACGTTTCTGGCTCTGTTGCCCATCCTCAATTTGTGCTATCTAAAAAATATATTAATATTACATTACAAAGTTTGTTATTTTTTTCAACCACGATCATTATTTTAGTAATATTATCTGCTTACCATTTTTCTTTTTTTATAAATATTAAAAAAATATATGTATCTTCTGAGAATAGGCTAAAAAAAATATATAAAAATTAATCTTAATTATTTTAATTTACATACCATATTTTTATATATTTATCTTATATAAATCGTCATATTTCTGTGTTTTTTTATTTTTTTAGTTATTTTAATTCTATGTTCTCTATTCCTGAAATAAATTAAAATTACAATTATAATTTATTATTTCAAAATATAATAATTATTATATAATTACCAATTTTTAAATAGCTTATTTTCTGAAATAATAGTTATTAAATATTTTTTGACTATTTAATTTTGCGTTTTTAATTATTAACTTCTCTTAAAATTATCGGGGTTTCGCTGTACAAGCCCTAGCCATATATATTTTTATTTAAAGACTCGCTGAAGTTCCCGTCTTGCCGTACGCATATTGGGATGCTGATATTATTTTCCTTTTCCGAAATCTCAGACACCAGTATAATCCTCGATCCATCTTTTTATATACTATATTTAACTTCAATTTCATTCCTGTTAGATATTGTGGCATTGAATATAATATAAATAATTGACAAAGAGGCATATAAATACTATTATCTGTTTTTATCATGAGCTCCTTTTGAAGTTCTTTCTTCTGGTAGGTTATTATTAAGCCGCAATACAATTAAGGACTGATGATGCCCGCACAAACAGAGCTGACAAGGGGACAATAAACATATTGTTTCGTTATTAATTGACCCAAGATGGCGCCATGCGGGCTCACTGGTTAATACACTCGGCCTATCCATCTCGCTTATGGTTATGACATTCCTCTTATAGATCTATTTCAGCGATAATTTTTTTTATTGTTCTTCTGTTTTCTTTGTACTTAAGAAGAGAATTATTATTGTTATTTCTGTTTTTTTTTTTCTTCTATTGTTTTATCATTTTATGGAATATTGTTCCTCCATTAACATAATATAAGTATCTCCACTAACAAGTACGTGGACTAACAATTACGTTTCTTGGTGTTAGTTTTAACGCTCAAGATAATGTTTATTGTAATGTTTATTATAATGTTCAGCACCATACTTTTAGTGTATCTTTATATAAGATTAAATATTTTTTTAATATTTTTATTGTATGTAATACCAAATAAATAAATGATAGTAGGTTGATTTAAAATGAATTTCACCAAGTTCATCTATTTAGATGCAAATTTTCGGCATTTAAGCCATCCTCAGGCATCTCTGTAAAAGGCTCTTATTTAGTTTAATTTACAACATAGCAAACTATAAAATATATTTAATTTTTTTTTCTAATATATAATTTATTATTTTATAATATAATAATTATTATATAATAACCAATTTTAATATAGCTTATTTCAAATCTATTTTTCTGAAATAGAATATACGATATTAAAGTTCCTCTGAAGTTCCCCTCTTTACTTAGGCATATTGGGATGCAGATATTATTTTCCTTTTCCGAAATCTCAGACACCAGTATAATCCGCGATCCATCTTTTTATATACTATATTTAACTTCAATTTCATTCATACATACTTCCAATTAAAACTCATAATTAAGTTCAATCTGGACCAAATCCAATTTTACAGAATCACTCAAAATATAATTATGATAAAAAAAAAAAAAATAAATAAATTGAGTTTAGGATCAAATTTCATAATAACTTAATATGTAAAAATTTCAATTATATTATAACATTATCACTAAATTGAAATTTTAATTTATTTAAATAAATATGTATATTAGATTTATAAATTAATATTTGGTATTTTGGGGCTTAATTCTATGTAACTTCTTGCATATTGGTTAATGATTACTTAGTAAATTATTAATTATAATTAATTATTAATTGTTATAATTAATTTTAACATTGTATTGCCTTTTTCTTTGGAGTTCCACCTGTAATGGCTATGATGACTGAGTGTGATGGCTCCCTAATTTTTAATTTTTTTAAAGTTTGTAAGTGTTTTAATGTTATTAACTTAATAGAAATTTTTACATATTAAATTGGTTTGAAATTTGATCCTAACCTCAATTTTGTTATTGTTGTTTTTATTATAATATTTTTTTTAATGACTCGCGATAATTGGACTTTGTCTAGATTGGACTTAATTATGGGATTAGGTATATGCATTTTAACTTTTTGAAGTGTGGATATGGTTATATAAATTAGAAAAAAATTTTAAAGATATTTTATATTTTGCTATGTTTTAAATTAAACTAAATAAGAGTCTTTTACAGAGATGCCTGAGGATGGCTTGTAGGCCGAAAATTTGCATCGTAATAAATAAATTGGTGAGATAGCAACATGCTACCTTTATTTTTATATATTAATGTATCCACCTAAAATCAACAAATTATCATTTATTTATTTGGTAGTACATACAATAAAAATATTTTTTAAATATTTAATCTATATAAAGATACACTTATATGTATGGTGCTGAACGAATAAACATTATCTTGAAAACAAATACGAAGAAAAGTTATTAATTCACGTATTGGAGATACTTAGCAGGCATACTTAGTGTACATACGATGGAATTATACTACATAAATTTAATAAAGTAATATAACTAATAACATAGGCCAACGATGAAAAAACTTTTTTACTGAAAATACCTTATTTCTATAGTTTTTAGGCTGCTGAATCCAAATATGATATTAAACAAGGAAGTAAAAAGCTGTATCACCCACAATTTTAACTATTAAAGCTGTTCAATTCTTTAAAAATCGCTTAATTTAATAAATTTAACTATAAAATGTGAAGAAATTGTGGGAGATACAGCTTTTTTAATATCATATTTGGATTCAGCACCCTAAAAACTATAGTAATAACGTATTTTCAGTACAAACGTTTTTTCATCGTTATTGCAATCGGAGTTAAATAAACAAGATGATGAAGAATTCTAATGTTTTACAGAAAATGTAGAGCCTAAACTGTTTACTCAAATCGAGCCTAACGACTTGGTTAGGGACTATAATCATGCTTATGATGTAACATACTGTTTCATTAATTCCCCCGAATACCGTTTAGGGGTTTAGATAATGGTTTATACTATATAATACGAAGCATATTGCTGGAAAACTATGGGTGATACAAAAAAACTAAGGCCAGATTTAGATTCAGCACATAAAAATCTATAAAGATCAACTATTAAAGTTAAAAAAAAAAATAATTTTTTTTTCTTTTGTTGGCCTGTGTAATTCATATTCTAAGAAGAGTTACTTTTATATTAATGTGTTATCCATTTTATCCTATAAAATTTTGGCGTGCTCAGTTAAAGCGGCTTGTCAAAACATTTGGCATGTTCAATTTTTATTTTTTAAATAAAATAATCGTACCTCATAATCTTTGAATCCTTTCTCATCTGTTTTTATCCTTTTTCTATAATCATCAAACGCAGTTTCAATGTAAAATGAGTTTCCAAAGACCCCCCTTCCTCTCTCATTGAGTAGAGAAATCTGTTTGTTAACTCCTTTGAAATAATTCAGAAGGCTCTTCAATTATGGCAAGTCTCGCTTTAGCTTTGATACGATTTACATCACTCCTGTTTAAAAAGCTTCGCAATTGAAAATGGCAATTAGAAAAGATAAAAGTTAACTTTTAATGAAAGGCGAAGTCCTGAGTGCTTTCTTATTATTTCAATTCGGGTGGGGGAAAAAGTGGATCCCTCCTTTAATAACTTATGGTTCGTGACTGTTTCAGAAAATGTGGCGAGTTGACGTACTCCACTACATTGGTACACAAAAGGTAATTCTCGTTTAGCTTATCAATGTAATCTAGTTGATAAACTGCACCATCATTTATTAGTTTTAAGAATTTAAAGCCTCGTTTGCACACTGGCATTTAAATCAGTCAGTGTAGTCCGGTCACGACAGTGAGGCAGTGTGAAAGCTTCCTTGTCTACACGCTGAGAGTGGGATCTCCCGGAGTCCTGCTTTTTCCTTTACAAATGGAGAGACATACTTGGATCGGCGTTCCCCTAGGATGAGTGTAAATATTATACATACGTATGGCCGTACATAAGATGGGTTTTTTTTTTTATTTATTTAGCTAATATTTTTTTTATTTGTACAGTCGAACCTCAATATTTTACAGCTATTCTTTGGGGTAAAAGAAATACCAAAAGCAAGTTTTGGGAGTTAACGATACAAGAAAGGTAATTTTTTAGGGTTAAGCAAAATAAAACTGAACGATCAATAACACTTATTTGAAAAATTGTACTAATTACATCTGTAGTTTTTTTTTATTAAATTTTTTTTTTAGATTTTTTAAAAAAAAATACATTTATTAAAAATATGCAAACCTACTTAATTTTTTTTTTTTGCGCAATATAGCAATATAGATTCTATTAGTGTAAATTCATCAACACAGTCATGTTTAGGAGCAATGTTTACAACAAGAAAGGCAAAGTTAAACGGAATTTAAAATTAAAATTTCATTCCATGTTAGGAAAGTGATTCAGAGAATTTTGGTACTCCTGTGAAACAAGATCTACCCTGAATTTCCATTGCTTTGCAAACTAGTGGAACATTTTTTTTTTTTAATTTAGTTATAACTATTCTTATGAACGTAAACTAAGGATTATTTTTTATGACAATCACATTTTATATTTTTTTAAATGTAATTGGAATTTCCAGTTTGATGTATAGAAATTTTATTCGATATACAGAATATTTTTTTCTAATACAAATTCAAGATCCCTAGAAAGATTTCGATTTATAGAGATTTTCGAATATGGAATCGATATATGGAAGTTCGATATGTAGAGGTTCGATTATATATTCTATAAATATGGTATGAATGAACTCCTTTATCACTATTACTTATTGTCCTTAATTGGTACAGATTGTAATATTTTACAATAAAACAGTTTTAAAAATATTGGAAATGAGTTGACATCCGCATGATAGTATAGAAGGATCAATCTAATTAGGGATTGATAAATTATTTGCCGCTTCTATAAATTTGTTTTATTGAAAACTGGTTTAGAATGTTATACATTCATCTTCAATTCTAAAAACACAAAAAATTCAAAAATAAGCAATTCAAAATATAGTTTGGTATTATTATACATATTAAATTAGATGTAATATAGATCAGTATCATAAAACATTTATGAATTTAATTAAGAAAAGAAATCAAATACATGTTGGTACTCACCAAGGTTTAAATGGATTAAGAAACCTGTATAAACCTTTTTGTTTGATATAATCCATTTAAACCTTGGTGAGTACCAACATGTATTTGATTTCTTGTCTTAATTAAATTCATAATCCATAAATGTTTTATAATACTGATTTATATTATATCTAATTTAATGTGTATAATAATACCAAACTATATTTTGAATTGCTTATTTTTGAATTTTTTGTGTGTTTTTAGAACTGAAGATAAATGTATAAGCATTCGAAACTAGTTTTCAATAAAACAAATTTATAGAAGTGGCAAATAATTTATCAATCCCTAATATTTGAAATGGTTTCTTACACTGCTGACGATTGTGTTATATGTTATATGATATGTTATGCGTTGCCTGATGATGGAAGACACACTACTCCGACAATATTCACATGGAGAGACAGGTTCTTCAGGTGCAATTAGGCTAAGGTGAGATGGATAAAGCTAATTGGTATTAGTCGCTACTGTACTGCCTACTATATCCATTAGCCCAAGGGTCACTGGAATGGTTTTAGTTGCTAACTCAATATACCACGCCAGGGATCCATCCACTCCTGTGACTACAGTCAAATGCCAAGACTCTATTGGTCTCAAAACGGATGGGATTTATAACTTTTCTTAATTTAAATTTTATAGCTAATTTTATAAGTTCTAATTCAAACATTTATTTTACAATTTTAAAAATCTTTGCGGTGTACACGTTTCACTTACCTACCTACTTGAAATGAATATAAAAATTTCCATTTAGTTTCTATTTAAATTCTACTCCAAACAATTCTACTCTTAAATTCTAAAATAGATATTATTATCTAATTGTTTTCTGTTCTGATGACAGAAGCACCTTGGAACGTAAACAACAAAACTTTACACGCCGACCTTTAACAACCAACTATCGACGAACGTATTCGTACTCTTTATTTCCGTTTCCATATTACCTTCACGGAATTAACAACATCACAACAGACTGATAGACGATATGGCTACGGCTAACATGACCATTAAGAGAAGACTAAAAAGGAGCTGGATGAGAGGTGTCCTTTCCTTAATTAAAGGACCAATTCAAGACCGGGAAGAAGTGCTGCTTAGTACTGCCCTTCCTCATGCCAATCATGCCACGTATATCTATTATATCCATAACATTTGCTTATTGTTAATCTTTTGTTAGACAGGTGCGAATATATAGATGAAAGATAAAAAAAAATATAATAATTATTGTTTTCAATTTTTATTACTACGAACAATCAGGGACGAATAATTATTTTAAATAAATAAAATTAAAAGTACTTTAGAGGAAGCTTTTTCGCAAAATCGACAATTAAGTCCGGTCAGACTATTTCAATGCGGATAAGGCCTATCTGATATTATAGAGCATTTAATTTCATATTGATATGAGTTTGATCAAAATCGTTTGAGTCTTTTTCGAGAAAATCGATTATATATATACGAAGTATATAAACGAAAGAATCGATTATATACCATTTTGCGAGACTGAGTTATTTGGACTCAGAGGTCCTTGGAATTGGTTGAAAACTCGGATTAAAATTTTTTCACGATCGCTATAATAGAGGGGAAAGAAAAATATTGTGACCGATATATGGCCCAACTAAGATGGTAGACTAATGGATAATCAAAACTAACCAGGAGTTTGTTTGGCCTTTGCAAAGCTTCTGACATAGTGTCCACTGTCGAGCAAGGAAGATTAAGATGGCCCTTGTTCAAAGAATGTAATCCCACAAAATATAGAAAAGCATGTTGAAATGACATCTCGGAGGAGGTAAAAGAGAGAGAGGAAAGACCCAGATCGAACTCGAAGGATCATTGCAGACTTAAGCACCTTCGGTGTAAGGAATTGGAGGAGAGCGAACGAGGACAGGTACAAGTAGAGGAGGATTATGGAAAAGGCCAAGGTTCTTAATGGACTGTTGCACGAAAAAAAGAAGTGGAAGAATATTAGGATTGTTATGAATGGCACTATAATGAATGTGGGTATTGTAATGTATTATTCCTTGAGACTAATGTTCCCTTAGAAGAAATTATATGAGCGACGCATTTGTCCAAATAGTTTATTCATTGTTTATTTGTATGAGGAAAAACATAAATAAATAAATAAAATTAATTATGACAAGTATGGTATACCCGAGCGTGGACTGTCACTCTGGATATCTGTCTTTCTTCTCACTTTGGAGAAGCTACATAGTTTATGATGATTAGCATAACAGTTTGTACTTAATAATTAACGAAACAGTTAAACTGAATAATTAACGTAACAGTTTATACTTAATAAGTAATTAGCTTTTCCCGTTGGAAAACATCCCTTCAGTTTAACAGTTAAGCAATAAGACGCAGATATACCATTGTAGTATCTATATTTAACAGTGCCTTTAGGGATAGATATGGGAAAGAATATATAATCTCCTCTACCATTTATAGAAGCCTAAAAACAAAATTTTATTTACAAAACAACGTTTTCACTCTTATTAAAAAGTTTTTGTCCATACATAGTCAACTTGCTTCCTTAGATATGAAGTCGTCATGACAACGACACGTACGCAAGTTGTCATATGTTCCGTGCGGTCGTAGAGTCGGCTCTTTAAAATCTCGAAATATTTAGAATTCGACGCGTCCCGTCTCGATCCGTCAACTCTTCATCGTCGGAACTTTTATACCTCCCAGTTTTTCCATCACTTTTATTTAAGCCCTAATAAGAATTTAGTAATGAAAATTAGGATTCTTCACTTCTTCGTGAATTCCCTTTCTTTTGATTCCTCATTCGTCAAAATCCATCGCTCCTGAGAGCCGGAAATGGGATCTATACTACCGTATTATTTATAGAGACGATAAAACTTAATTATGTTTTACAAATATTATATTGATTAAGAGCATAGCGAAATAACGATTCTTAGAGAAATAGAGAATGTTGTTAGAAACAGGATTCAAATATAAAAAGGGGAAGGAACGAAGTGGGAAAGGCAGAAGGGGTTGGAAGATATAGAGAGTACGATGGGAATGGACAATGGAATATATGTATAAAGAAAACAAGTAAATGCTTGCGGTAGTGGCCGGGGAAAAGCCTCTTCAACTGGGTGTAGTATTGTGAAAGCCGAGTATCTCTGGAGGTACCGAAAACAAATCAAAGAAAACAATTCATTAGCCCTTCAAGTCTAGTTTAAGTATATTCCCCAAAGACCCCATTGTAAACCAAACAAGAGCAGTCAAAATGAGGGAAAATGAGCGATTATACAAGGAATTATCGAGTCCGCTTACGAAGGAGATGACGGGAGTTGTAGAACTATGCACGACGGAATACGTTCCAGATAAGGATTCGAATATGACTATCGTTTTGACGGAGGTACAGAATTTAATTGCAAAATTGTTAAAAAATAATCTAGAAAAGGGGGAGATGAATTTCAGAATAGGGCCAAATGTAATAACAATGGGTTTGGATTCATTTGGACTTAAGGATACGGGCTTAATAGTTGTAAGAGATGGTAACTGGATTCGTATTTATGCAACAGGTAACGCGAAACCGATAGTCTTTTTTCTAATCAATAATCCTATGATTAGGGGATTGATAAATTATTTTCCACTACTATAATTTTTTTTTTATTGAAAACTAGTTTCGAATGTTATACATTCATCTTCAGTTCAAGTAGATTATATCAAACAGAAAAGGTTGCATTGGTTTGTTCTCACACTCAACTAGTGCAAACAAAATTATAAAAGAGGCAAATAATTTATCAATTCCTAATTACATTGATCCTTCTACACCATCATGCGTAGGACCTGGATAATACTGAATACCTCAACTGAATAATACTTTAGTTGGAAAGAAGGAACTGAGGATAGAAACTAAGTATATTTCGGATGGTATAAACTCGGTTAAGTTTAAAATAGTATTTTTCTTATTATTACGTTTGGGACTGTTAATTGACAAACACTTTTGTAGAATTACTGAAGCGAAAATGGGATTCATAGGGAAGATAATAATAGCAAATAACAAAATTATTACGAGAAACGACACAATCAGAGAAAAATGAACACTTTCTCTATTTAGTCCAAACTTGAACACAAATTACGGTGATTTCAACACGCGTCTCGAATTCTAGATAGAGCTGAAATTTTTATGGAAGTAAGCCCGGTTGAAAAATACCAGTTGAGGTATTTTAAAATACCTGAACTATAAGTAGTCTAATAAAATATCAGTAGGTTTAGAAATAATACTTGGAAAGACATCAAAGTTGAAGCACAAAATCAATGTACAGAGTGATAGATGTTCCACTAACATAGGCGGATCAACATATGGCTTTACGCTGAGAAGTACAACAGAGCTAGTGTACAATAAGAAGAAGTAGCGTTAATTTAACGCCGCTTCGACTTTCAGTGAACTTTGCTATGAATAGAATCAATTAGTCCAATTAATGTTTTATCTATTCGTTTAGAATTTTCTCAAGCCGTTTGTTTCTTCATGCGAAACAGAAAAGTTTCGTTTATACATTTATGATGTTCCTTTCACTTCTATATTATCGAACTCAAATAAATGCTATTCGGTTATTATCACGTTATGGTAGAGCAGGCTGCTCGTTGTATTCCTAATAACTCGAGATTGACGCTCCAATCTTGAGCTGATTCAATAAGCCTTATAACCGCGAAAGTAGAGTCATCATGAAAAACTGTATGATAGTTGCCCTCATCACATTTACTGTCTTATCTATCGTATCAACTGTAATCGTGATTATGCGGAAAAGCATTGGTCTCATATATTGTTGCGTTTCGATTATTTCTGAACTTGGAATATGTAGATTCTATCCAACATTTTGACGTTATTAAATTCTTGGAGGAGGAATACGGACTATATAATTATACCATTTACTATAAATGTCTTAAATTCTGTATTTATATTTATCAATTTAGTTTACATTAAATTAGTTATTGAAATTATGTTTCTTGGTTATCAATTTATTTATTTTTTAAATGAGTTACCTTTTGTTAAAATAAGTGTCGGTGGTTAAAAAAAAGTTAGCTTTGTTAAAATCAGCTGTTCTGTATCCGCCATTTTCCTACTGCACTACGTTTACTGTCAGCGCGATATGTATCAAGTAATCCTTAGGTAAGATTATTTAAGTCAGATAATATAAATAACTGAACATTGTGTGATATCTGAAGTGACAGGGAAGCCTGGCAGATTTGAGTCACATGTCAAGAGAGGATAATTGACATGTGACAGCAGGAACCCGAAGAGACCACTAATCGGGATTGAGTTAGTTGTCACAACAAGACTTAACAAGCCTTTATCAGAAAAACCTTAGAAATAGGTTGATTTAAAGACCTAAAATTAGGGGATCTAGCCAATAACAAAATTTCATCTACCCCCTACTAGTCGAAAAGTGTGAATACAATCGAGGAAGGAGGGATAGGAGCTATAAGGGAAAATCAAGACACTCTCGCAATAGCCTTGGCTTCGATGACAACTAGAATCTTCGACGACTGAAGGTGACATAGACTTGGGCTTCTTCCTGGACCATGACTGAAATACTCAAATACATGTTTGTACTCACCAAGTTTTAAATGTATTTAATTTCTTGTCTCAATTAAATTCATAATTCATAAATGATTTACAATACTGATTTATATTATATCTAATTTAATATGTATAATAATACCAAACTATATTTTGAATTGCTTTTTTTGTAATTTTTTTGTGTGTTTCCAGAACTGATGATGAATATATAACATTCGAAACTATTTTTTAATAAAACAAAATTATAGAAGTGGCCAATAATTTATCAATCCCTAATTAGATTGATCCTTCTATACCATCATGCGGACGTCAACTGATAATGAAAAATATGATTGGTTTAACATTATAGAAACCGACATCGATGCATAGGTTATGTCGCCATAAGAAAAATGCTTGCAATTTCTACAGTTCTGAGAACAACCATCGGTAGACCAAGAATAAGATGGTCAGATTGCGTTAAAATTATTTGGAACATTTAGAGGAGAATGATGCTAGCCGATTAATACTGGATTAAGCCAAAACCCGCTTTTTTGTTGTAGTATTATAATAATAATAACTAAAACAACTAGTAGGGTAATGTGAAGTAAGTACATTTTCAAAGTAGGTGCGTAATCATCTTGTTTAATTCAAAATTTGAACTAATAAGAGATGCCCTTTAAGAAGCATGAAGTTTAAATACTAATGTATCACAAATCAGCCACGAGAGTTCGCTGAGGTGAAGTGTAACGAGTTATAAAGATATCAATTCCAACCTGTTGAATATGTTGGATCTTTCAACTCATGCTGTTTATTCACCACTCGGACTGTTTTATTTTAATTTTAAATATTTAAAGTGGAATCTTCAGAAGCTGTTCTTCAAAATACTTCACGATTTACATTTCTCCTTGAGAATTTTCTAATTTTTAAATCTATATATCCAAGTAAAACATGATAGTCAAAATCTCTCCAGAAATGTACGATTTAATACTTACCACACAACCTCTAATGCTTGAATAACGAGTCTTCCAGAAGTCTCTTATGTACTAGGTTGTTACAAAAGTCTTTAAATAATCCCTAATTATATTTTTTATCATTATTTCTTGACGACCATTCTCCTCTCTTGTTAAATTGGCATAAGATTTGTAATTTTCTTACTAGTTCTAGTCATAATAACAGCAAATATACATATATTTTGCATGTTATAAATAGATCAACACGTCTTCATTCTAGTTTGAAGCCATTCTTTCAATATTCTTCCCATGGTATTTATTATGAGTGTTTTCTTTTGAAACGGCTTTAGCTAATTCAATTCCAAACAAAATGAAATTATCTTATTATGCATTCAACTTTAAAATCCGGGCTGTTAGAGGAAGCTAATGCTCACCCGCTGGAGAGGAGAGGGGGGGAGAGGGGTTGGTTGCTCAGTACGATGGGGGAGTTCTAAGTATTGTAATCTGCTAAGCTGCTTTCCTTTATTAGTAGCAACAGGGCTTCGTTTATTAAACTTTGTATTTAGCTTAATTTTGTACTGACATTATCTTCCGGTTGGTGGTAGGAAGCCAGCTCAATAATGTAGTGACTTAAAGCACTCTCTGCAGAACATCTTTATCCACATCTTAGTCCATTGTTTTAAATTCGCTATAATTTTATCTTTCTACATCCAATTTGGTTTTTCAACCATTTTACTAGTGAAGCACTAACGGATTCGAGATATGTATAATCCGGTATTTGTACCATACTACCATGATATGACAGTTTGTGCTGAACGTTGCACAAGTCTATCGTTTGATGACATCCAGCAAGAGTATTTATTCATGAAATTACCATTTCCATTGGTTCTGATGTACAGGAACTGACCGACAGGTGTTTTTGATAGAGCCATTCATGTTTTCTTTTAATCAACTTGTTCCGAAATTACGAATTTATTGGTTAATTCATAGGTGATGAGCTATTACTGTCACAGTTTGTTCACCTGCCCCATGTACCAAGGATGTGTAAACAATTTTATGATTTGTAAACATTAGTTTTAATTAATACTATTATTATAAGTTCTATTTTAATTCTTTGCGGATTCGGGACAAGACCACTTAAGTCAAATGCACATCTAGCAACACAGTCGTAGGACATTGTATTAGAACAGCCTCGATATATTGTCTCTATACTGTCGTTATACAATGTATATATATATATCGACGTCGTTTTTTGAAAAAGGCGTAAGCGCCACTTTACAGGAAACACATGAAACGATTTTTCCACAAATATCAACATTTTTTTTTAAATTTTATTCTTTATTGTGTAGAGTAGGAGTTTATTATCTTGGCAAAAGCTTTATAATTACAATATATTTTAAACGATTCCTGCACTGGTTAAGGCCAGAGTGACGACTGAGAGTCGTTAGTATGTGATGCTTACATCATCAACATTCGATTTTTAGATGATTTCCAATTTTTTTTTCTCGATATATTCTGAGCGGGAATCGATAGAGGCGGTTTTTACGTTCCAAAATCAATTGAAACCTAAGTGTCGAATTTTTGGCGTTATAAGCCTTTTTCAGAAAACGACTTCGATATGGCATTGTATTCAAGACTCGATTGACAGCTCCCTTAAAATCTGATTTTTTTTAATTTAGGGATAAAACCTGGTGGAACATAACTGTGTTGGCTGAAGTTTCCTTTGAGCTCATAATAAACTTCCTAACATTCTCCGATACCTCTCCAGCACAGTTTCTGTGGACTGGATTATATTTTATTGATTCTTATAGGAAATCAAATTCTAAATCCATGTTATATCGTTGAAAATATCGATCCGACACTTCGGTTAGGAGCTTATCACAAAAAAACTCAAAAAAAATGTTCCTCAAAAGAAAGCATTTTATTTAAAAAAAAAAAAAAAAATCTTCCGTGATAAACGTTGGAGCTAATTGAAGTGACTATAAAATTAATTCCTGTATAGAGACCCACATTAATTATTATAACTGTGATAATCCTGTTTTGCTGAGAAGTTCGGAGAAGAATTTACAAAAGACAATCAGTGTGTTTTGTGGTTTCTTTGACGTGGACAAATTTAAAAAAACAAAATTTGTATTATTTTTAATTTACTGTAAGAAACGGTCATCAAACACACACCGCACTTGAAAATTCCACCCCGACGTTTTCAACAAAATGACAATTTGGGTTTATGTTCGAACAGGATTATCTCGGTTAATACTTAACGCCCGTGCATGAGTTAATTATATCGGTAATTCAATTAGCTCCAATTATTTGGAGTAATGGAGAGCTGCTGGCATTTCATTGGTACTCCAAAATTCAATTACTCCAATCTATCGCGAGTGTGGAAAACTGATGGAATGGAATGCTGGATTGCAGAATTTTTAGGCTGCTAATTATTAATTAATTAATTAATTAATTTTTATTACCGGTAATATTATAATCAGTAAATATGGTATAGTAATAATTTACGATATTGATTGTATAAAAAAAATTGTTACGAAATTATTGATATGAACAACTTACTATTTTGCTTATTTTTTTAATACTAATTATGTTGAAGAATATAAATATTAATTAAAATAAAATGATCATTTTTAGTGGATTTATAATTTCTTGCTTAAATGCTTAATATTTTTTACTTTTTGAGTTTATATTACATTATTTAATAGAGGAGAGAGTTAATGATCTAGCTATTGTAGAACCATCACTACTATATATTATTACGGTAGTATAGATCCCTTTTCCGGCTCTCAGGGTCGATGGATTTTGACGAGTGAGGTATCAAAAGAAAAGGAATTTCACGGAGAAGTGACGAATCCTAATTTTAATTGTTAAATTCTTACTAGGGCTTAAATAAAAGTGATGAAAAAACTGGAAGGTTTCAAAATTTTGACGACTGAGAGTCGGCGGATCGAGACGGGATGAGTTGCGTTTTAAAGATTTTGACGCGGACATCAAGATCACATACGCTCCTATGGAGCGTATTGGTCCAGCGTTTTAAAGCTTAAAAACCTACCGTTTTCGAGATAACGCACGGTATAGGTCCGCACGGGCCTCATGCCATCTTGCGTACATGCCGTTGTCATGGCAACTTTATATCTTTTAAAGCCAGTTGAGACTGTTAACAAAAACTTATTAATAACTGTGAAAGCGTTTTGTAAATAAAATATTGTTTTTATGTTTTCATGAATGATAGAATACTACAAACAGAAAGTGGTATAGTAGAGTCTTATTGCTTAAATGTTAAACTGAGGGGGTACTTTCCAGTAGGGCAAGTTAATTACTTATTAAGTATTAACTATTACTTGAAAATAATTATAAACTATTATAAAGCTTCACCAAATGTGTGTGTTAAATAAACTTTCTTGATAATATTATATTGTTGATCGCTTATACTTCGATTTCATTAAGATATCTAATGCGAGAGTTCTCGCTCGGGTATACTAGTAATTTATATTCCATTAATGCTTAAGGTTATATTAATCTGGACATTAAAATATTTGTAGACTGAAATTATTATAGAATTCGTTTTTTTTTAGTATAAATGAGCGTGATTCATTATCTATTGGTTTAAAATAGAACAGTGGAGTGGAGCGAAATCTTCTTCACTCCAAGCATTCCAGTCATTCTGCTCTATCACTCCATTGTTCCATTTAGAGTATTTGTCAGTGACCGCCTTTAGGTATTACTTTTCTTCTCCCCTTAATTGAACCAATAAAATGAAAACCTCACAAAATCCAATTAACCAAATTTTACAGGTGAGAAAAAAAAAAAAAAACTTATCTGTCTATTTCATCGTAAATATCGTTCAAAATGTCGAGAGCCTGGTTGGCCATAGAAAATATATGTAGGATAAGCTTGGTTCGGAGTGTCTGCAATGAATAAGCACTCAAATAAGAAAAAACGTATTATATTGTGTGCCGACGTTTCGGCCTAAGTTAGTTTTAGGCCATCATCAGGGCTAAGAAAAAAACAAGATATCAATAGATTTAACAACAGTGACAGTACCAGTTATAGTAAAAAAAAGATAACAAACAGTAAGATAAGGTAGTATGATGAATAAAATAAAGTATAAAGAAAAATGCTGACCATAATGTGAATAATAAGATATAAACTTCTTTACTTTCAGTTGATATTCGTATGATGGTATAGAAGGATCAATCTAATTAGAGATTGATAAATTATTTGCCACTTCTATAAATTTGTTTTTATTGAAAACTAGTTTCGAATGTTATACATTCATCTTCAGTTCTAAAAACACACAAAAAATTAAAAAATAAGCAATTTAAAATATAGTTTGGCATTATTATACATCTTAAATCGGTGTTTATTATATTGATTCAATAGGGTTCTCTATGTCATATTTATTATATTTCAGGAAAACAAATTTAAAACACCCTATTTTAATCAGTTGACATCCGTATGATGGTATAGAAGGATCAATCTAATTAGAGATTGATAAATTATTTGCCACTTCTATAAATTTGTTTTTATTGAAAACTAGTTTGGAATGTTATTCATTCATCTTCAGTTCTAAAAACACACAAAAAATTCAAAAATAAGCAATTCAAAATATAGTTTGGCATTATTATACATATTAAATTAGATGTAATATGAATTTATATTACATCTAATTTATATTTTGAATTGCTTAATTTTGAATTTTTGTGTGTTTTTAGAACCGAAGATGAATTCCTAACATTCGAAACTAGTTTTCAATAAAAGAAATTTATGGAAGTGGCAAATAATTTATCAATTCTTTACATTCTGTATTGCTTAAGTTAACAACGTTTCGGACAGAACTAGTCCATTCTCAAGTCTACATAGATAATCTACAACAAATGTTTTTCAACAATTACTGTACAATAAACAAATCTTAATAAATAATAATATAATAAATAAATTTTCTCTATTATCATCAATTACTATTTAAAAATTACCTATCACTTATCTTCACTAAAAACATATTAACTTCACTATTGGTAAAATAATTGAGAAGTAGCCCAATAAAACATTTATAATTAAAATTTATTTCATAATATAGGTCTCCGCATATTGTCTTCATAACTTTTATAAAATATTAATTTTATATGGCCTGTAAACGATAAGCTCTGCGTTCATTTCACAATACTCAATTCAACAATTATATCAACGAACCAATTAATATATTATTGATTATATGTGAGTATATGAATTATCTTAGCATACCGTTGTTAGCTTAACATATTATATTTCTATGTTATGATAATCTTTCTATATTTTCACAATATTTTAAATATCTTTATTATCATTATCTATTAACGTATTTTTCTTTATTTCTTATTGTTCATTTTATTATTATTCATCTTCTACATCATTGGATTATTTCATACCCTGAATATTTAATCCCTTGATTGCAATAAATTGGATTAAACTCTCATGGATTTTATGTTTTTCTGTTTTCCTAGGTTAGTATTTATGAAAAATGAGTTGTATCATGACGAAGTTTAACGGGAAGCCGGTATAATTCGGTATACTAATAACTCAACTACGATTATAGGAAAACAAAACATTGTTAGTTTTCGTCTATTTTGCAAATAATACTGTTAAAAATATTCTGAATGATACCTCACTCTTGAAAAGTTGTTGTTCTCTAATAATTTTTCGTACAGCCTACTCTCTTCTGAAAGGATTTTACCGAATTAAATTTTACAAATCCTTTTTTACAGGCAACTGTGAGCTGTATTGTCAGTTTTGTGGAAGAAAATTAAAATTTTGCTTTTGGTAGAGTTGGGCAGTATTTTAAATACTGTTTACCTATATACAAGATTAAATACATTGCTTGTATCTTGTAATTTAGGGGACAAAATACAAAGTACAAAAAATATTTCTTTTCTTAAAACAAAATAATAAATACAAAAAAGGTATTTTTTTATTCTACAATTTAGAGGGGTGAAATAGAAGATAATATTTTGTATTTCGCATCTTCAAAGTTAAATACAATAAACGATATAATTAAAATTTGTATTTAAATAAAACATAGAGAGAAGTATGTTTATTTCAACATTACAGTAAAACTTCGTTATAACGCTCCCATTCGTAACGATTTCCCGGCTATAACGCTATTTTTACTCAGTTCCGGTCCCAGTCGGTGGTTTTCCTATGAAATTGTATTCGTTATAACGATCCAATTTCTCGGTTATAGCGCTCTGAATGAATTTTTTCTTTAATATTTTTTACATTTTTAACAATTTGTTTTGTTGACTTGAAGTTTTGTAAAGTTGTTTTGTGAAGTGCGGAAAAAATCAGTAAACCTGTGGAAATCAACATCAGTATTTCTTTGTTATTCAGCCCCTTAAAATAATGTGGTGCTATTAAACAAAAATTAAAACAAGAAAAGATCTTCGCATGAGCAAAGACCTACATTTAATCGTATTCAATTATTTTATAAGCTTTACAGTCTAATTTATTCCACGAACGTAGTTCTAATGAATGCTTGGTTCGCAGACTTTTTGGTGGATTGAAATGTTGCTAGTTTTACGAATAAGGATCCAATTTTTGTCTCAGTTGCTTTCGCGTTCACGAAATCATGTCTCGAAAATCTTTTTCTATCTAATTAAGGAGTTCAAAAAATCTAATTTAAATCAAAAAGATTTTAACGCCTTTAATCACAATGACAGCATTTTAAAATAAGAAATTTTAATGTAAAACCAAGAGGAAAAATATTAGATCTGCCAAACAGAAGGAACTTGAAACATTGGTTTATCCAGGCTCGTAGGTGAATTAAAAGGTTATAATGGTTTTTATGACGGCCTCGTGACCGAGGTTTTAAGGATGGATGCCGTAATTGATGATCATAAATAATTCTATATATATAAAGAGATAGAAAATGGAAAAGAGGGAGAGAGTGAAACGGAAACAGTGAATACAACAAAATCATTAAAAACAATTAAATACCGATGCTCTTTTTTTTTCGATTTCTTTTGTACAAATTATTAAAAATTATTAATAAAAATAAGTTTATTAAAATTATTATTAATTATTATACAAATTATTCTGTATTCAGTCGCGGATCGACCCTGTGGGATCGGGATACCCTCCTGGGGCTCACCCAGCCTCTATAAAGTGGGTACCCTTAATTGGGGGAAAAACCTGGCGGTTGAGCGTGATCTTGGCCGAATCACCTCCTTGCACAACCGTTGGCCTAGAAATAGTATGGTCATTACCAAGTACTGAACCCAAGACCCTTATCGGGTTGTAGTGGTACAGGTTTTTTTTTTTTTTTTTGTACAAATTAATGAATTAGAAATATCTTTTGTTGCCTAACAAAAAAAAAATCGATGATTACTTTAAACTAGGAGCATAAAGAATGTAGATTTTAATGTTTCTGTTTATTTGTTGCTTAGATATTTTTTTTTTAAATGTAGTTGTTTTTTATGATTTCCCGGTTATTGCGTTTTCCTGGTTTATGACGGTCTTTTTCTCTGGGCTTTAGGAGAGCGTTATAACAAAGTTTCACTGTAGTTATTTTTTTCCTTCCCTTTTAAATTTTATAGTAGCATAAACTAATCTGGAAAAATTCTCAGAAAGATATGTAGACAAATTAGGGATTGATAAATTATTTGCCACTTCTATAAATGTGTTTTATTGAAAACTAGTTTCGAATGTTATACATTCATCTTTAGTTCAAGATTTAAATGGATTATATCAAATAGAAAAGTTTGTACTGGTTCCTTCTCGCATTGAACTAACACTATGTTTTCAATAAAACAAATTTATAGAATTGGCAAATAATTTATCAATCCCTAATTAGATTGATCCTTCTATACCAACATGCGGATGTCAACAGCAATGCAGACAATACTAATTTGTATAAAATAAAATAAAAGTCCAACTTTAAATTCTGTCTGATCTTCTCTTTCTTCCTTTAGACAAATTTTATTTATATTAAGCATTACTGATATTAAATAATGCGCAAGGTAGCTGATATTAAATTACTAACATGAAATAAATATTTAATCAAATTTCATTCGTCAAACATAGAATGTATTATGGAATTATTCATTTTTACAATTATATCTTCTGTGATGATGATCTCATAAAATTATCACTTCATATACAATACAATAAACAAATATTTCGATTTCATTTGTAAAAAAATTAATTTAATCTGAAAAAATCGAATTTGGAGAAAAAAGTCTGCATCCTTCGCCAAATAATTCAATATTATTTTGTTATTTTTTTTCATCGCATATTTTCATGAATATTCTGTATTTAAAATACTTCGGAGTATTTTGTATTTGAAATACTTTTCTTACAAAGTAAATGAATATACTTTTTATTAGAAATTCTTTTCTTCAAGAATGCTTGACAATATTCTGTAAATGAAATACTTATTTAAAAAGTATTTTGTGAAACATATTTTGCCCGACTCTGGTTTCTGGATATTAAATCTGTTTTACTCAGCACCATTGATAGTCTTAAGGCCGGAATACACGTGCAGGAAATCATCAAGAAAAAAGCGCCTTAGAGATTTTCTCTATCGAACCTTCATCCACACAGAGAGAATATTTTCCTCAAGAACGACTGATCCTTGACCACACCCGTGATGAAGAAGCCGAAAAAATTCGGCCTAAAGGCCAAAAAATATTACGATAGGAAATTCCTCAAGGCTTGGACTGTTCTAGAGTTGGAACATCGAAAGAAAAATATCGATATTCGATATTTTGTGATACAGCAAAACGAAATATCGATATCCACCGATAATCGCTAGAAAAATATCGATATATCGAAAGGAAATGAATAAAAAAGCAAAGAAAAGTGCATCAAATGAGTATAATGTTAAACTGTGAAGAAGTTTAAGAAATAATATGATTATTATTATTTATAAAACATTATTAGCCGTGAATCATTATAAAAAAAGATAGAAAAGAATTAATAATTTATAAAGAAAAATTACAAAATATTTTTATTTTGAAGATTTTTAGCCATGTTTCATATATTATAGTCTTCTTGGAGTTTTTCAATAATAAAACTTATCTTGTAACGCTTCCGAATATATTGTGTATTCTCAAAACATTCATCTAAAAGCATGTAATTTATTTGATATAGATCGCAGTACAAACATCATTTATATAATTATCAATTTTTCTTTACACAGGATTAATTAACATTATTTGTATAGAAATCTTATCTACTAATTATTATTTGGTATAGATGACCAAATATTGTTTATTGTTATATTTGCTGGTAGAACTACAGAATCGTGATCCCAACATGGCGGACGTCTAGGTTTTTATGACCTGACTGTGTGGGATGGCAAATGATTTCCAGAACATTAACATCGCTGAGTGATGTGGTATTGTTGTGGGCCGTACAATTATCAATAGACAGTTGAAAATATTCGCTTTTTTTATTCCATAACTGTACCAATTCGTTGAAAATTTCGCTTGTGGTATATTCTTTTGTGTTTGCACGATTGGCAATCGGTAACGTTTTTGTTT
This sequence comes from Rhaphigaster nebulosa, assembly GCA_948150685.1. Taxonomy (NCBI): domain Eukaryota; kingdom Metazoa; phylum Arthropoda; class Insecta; order Hemiptera; family Pentatomidae; genus Rhaphigaster; species Rhaphigaster nebulosa. The sequence goes on from OX411310.1 coordinate 12,042,550, forward strand.
TTAAAACACCTTGCTTTCGCAGATTTGCCAGTCATGAGCGAACTTAATTTTTCAGATCAATCCATGTTGGCGGCTAACAATATGTTTACAGATATTTTACAATTTAAGAAAAAAGATATAAATAGAAAAAAAAAAAAAGAAAGGTAAACCATCCAAAATCCATAGAAACGATTTCTCTCTCACACATTCACCTCTCCTCTTGAAAAGGTTAAGGAGTTAACCAAAATTTTGATTTGGAAATTCGAGTTATAAGACGTTTGCATTACTTGGAAGACGAAAATAAATACGAATTATCGAGGGGACAGCATTGTAGAGTTTTTGTACGAAATAAAGGGAGATTTTCAAGAGGCCAGAAAATTCATACGAATTACCGGGATATGAACTATCGACATTCTACTGGAATATAGCTAAATATATCGGTGTCATCGATATATCGTTGTAAAATATCGATATATCGGATTTTAAGATAGGGATAGAAAATATCGGTTTTTCAACTCCGATATATCACGTTTCGATATTCCAACCCTAGACTGTTCGGGCCTAATCTTGAGGAAATCTACGGTACCAGAGTATTTAGAAAGTTATTGCATTCCAGGTAATGAGTTGTTTCCAAATAATAAACTCTTTTTCATCCAAATATGGGATGGAATTTTTCTCCCGGTTTCGATTTTCACCGAACTTTCTTCACACGGTTCTTCCAGCCTTTCTGCTCCTAAACCTGCGGTGCTCACCCAGATCTTGAGACTCCAGGCCCAGACGAGAGCTGCCCTAGAAGAGATCGGGCCCAATAGACTGCTACAGAGACGGGCCTGCGCCCTACCGACGTCAACTCCTCAGTCCGCATCCTACCCGCGTACCCTCCGCGTCGCCGTCCTCCGCCCGCTGCGACGTCTATTATGTGAGTGAGCTATTGCGTTAGTGGAATATGTCAATATGTCTGCCGCTTTGTGGATCATAATTTCTGCCCTCTTTTCGGCTGGATTTCTCCCTGGTAAGTATATTCTGGTGTTAAATAAAAAAAAAAATAAATAAATAAAAAATCAAAATACCTCTACTCTTCTATATTAACTTATATTTTAAATATACAAAAAAGAAAAAAAAATATACGTATAGATTAGCAAAAAAAAAAAAATTTTTGAATTTTTTAATAAATTTCAATACAAAACAAAATAATATAAACCATTACGAAATGAAACTAATAATATCATAACGATACTTATGAAGTTCGTATAAAACATTTTCACTCTCAAAATATATTTCTCAAAACATAGGTAAAATTTTTGGCAAAATGTTGCTACAATTAAAAAAAAAAAAAAAGTCATATGTGTGTGTGTATATATATATATATATATATATATATATATATATATATATATATATATGTTTGTGTGTATGCATTTTTATGCAAATATTTATTGTTTTAAAGCTCTTTAAAAATACATAAATTTAACTCAGCCATAAATTACATTGCATTGTGGGTTCTAAAATTCTAAGGGAGAGAGCACAAAGATCATGCCACAGTCAAATATTATTTCATATATAGTTTATGGTAATTAGTCGTTAACCATTTTTTTTATCTCTTTATCCAATACTATTTTAATTCCACGGCGCTGGCGTACAATCACTATACAGAATAATAAAGAATAAAATAAAAATGTATAGAATATTTTATCTATTTTTACAACTTGTAAGATTGTAAAAAAATAATCAAATTAAGAAAAACATGTATGTATTCATAAATTTAGATGTTTGAATTAATATGTTGGAATATAGTAATAATTAACATATATATCTTGATTTAAGGTGAATGCTTTCATATATAAAAATAAAAGCAGACTTTTGCTATTTCACCAATTTTAGTTTATTTCGATGCAAATTTTCGGCCTACAAGCCATCCTCAGGCATCTCTGTAAAAGGCCTTTTAAAGCCTTTATATTTTAAAAAATATATAAAATTCCTTTTACAAAAAAAGGAATTTTATATATATTTTTTTGATATTTGGACTTAAATATGGCATCATATGCATTTTAAATACTTTTTTAGTATGTATATAAGTTATTTACTAGAATATTTAAATATGTTTAATTCTGAGATGCGTTATAAGTTAAACTAAATAAGGGCCTTTTACAGAGATGCCTGAGGATGGCTTGTAGGCCGAAAATTTGCATCGAAATAAATAAAATTTGTGAAATAGCAACAGCCTGCATTTATTTTTATATATAAATGCATCCACATTAAATCAACAAACATATGTTAATTATTACTATATTCCAATACATAAATTCAAACAACTAAATTTATGAATATATATATTCTTTTCTTAATTTAATATTTTTTTTACAATATTAGAAGATGTAAAAATAGATAAAACTATCTATACATTTTTATTTTATTTCATTTTTATTTTTATAGTGGTTGTACGCCAGCGCCGTGGAATTAAAATAGTATTGGATAAAGAGATGGAATAATATTTTTTTTTAAATAATTGCAGATCTATATACTTCGTCTCGTTACAATATACTTCTTTTTGCGAATGTACTGTTAACAATATATTTCACATTACAATAATTTAAAAACAATTGCACACTTATTAAAAATAAAATAAATCAGTTCATTTATCAGTACATCTTGAGAAAAAGAAAATATCAATAAATAATGCCTCAAGTAGATTTCCAGAATGAGCATTGTGACAATCGTAATAAATTTATAGGATTTATTATAGTATAAGTTTTATTAAATAATTTGAAATATTCTGAAACGATATCAAAAAATAATTTGTATGATTATGATATAAAATAATTTGAAAATACAAATGAATCTTTAGTTTTTTGGGTTGTTTATTTAAAAAGTACTTTTAAAAATTACTATCCTATTTGTTATTTTTTTTTTTACATCAATGATTTTTACTTTACTTTTTACTCTTGACTATACTAAAATGAATTCTATAAATTCGTAATGATCGTTCAAGCTAATGAAATCTAGAATTATAATAATGTATAATCTAGTTTCAATTCGAAAGATAAATAAATAAATGCTTAAAATATATTAATTAATATTAAAATTAACATTGTTTAAAGTGTTATTTTTAAGAATGATTAGCCATTAAAAAAAAAAGTTTCTTTGATGGAATTTAGTGGTGATTTATTTTGGACATCGCCTTGAAAAGGAAGCCATTAAATTAATAAACCCAATTTCAATTTAATTATTTTTTCTTTTTGCTATTAAAAGATCTAACTACTTTTAAAAAATTATATAAAAAAAAATATATTATAAAATTAAAATAACAATACTTAATTCATTTTGAGCGACAAATAGTTAAGATCAACTTTAACATTGCTTAAAAATTTTTTATATTAAAGTCCAACACAAAAATTGTTTCGAGTTATCAAAAAATTAACGTTGGTGAACCAGTTTCTATTGGAATATGTGCAAAATACTTTATAAAATACGTGAAAAAAGTTCAATATGCTATATCTTTACTAATACTGGTCTGATTTCAATGATTTTTTTTTTCGTTTTGTAAGGAATTGAATTACCTATCGAATGATTATGTACGAAATTTACTATAAAATGCATATTTTTCGAGTTATACGCAATTTTTTTTTTTTTTTTTTGGCCATTTATTTTACTGCTTTTTCTCTATATTCTAGTATAATTTTTGTTTTATTATTATAATTTATTGTTGTAAACATAAAGGAAATTACGATGTAAACGAACAATGGTGAAGAATCGGAATTCAGGAGTCTCCGGGTATGCCCCAAATCGCGTAACGAATCAGATTCCGTAGCCATGTTACGCAGCGTTGTGGTATGTCGGGAACGCACAAAATCCCCATATTCGATAAATTACGTTATATTATTCCTTATTATTTATTTTCTATTATTATTTTTACTTTCAATTACTTATTTATGAAATAATATTGCGATCGTGAAACATTTCGAATCCGAGCCTTCAACGGAAATACACGTTATTAAGAACCTCTGAGTCCAAATAACCAAGTCTCGCAGAATGATGTGTGAGTTTACGAAACTGAAATAACATATTTAAGGTAGGTATATACTTGGGATATATATAATCGATTTTTCACGAAAAAGGCTCTAACGATTTTGATCAAACTCAATGTATGTCGTTTTAAGATCCCCCGAGTCAAAATAACGATTTATCGCAAAACAGCCTTTGTGTATATGTGAACAGCCTAACTCAAAAACTAAAAATTATTAAGAAACTGAAATTACGTATGTAAGGCAGGTTTATGCCTGAGATGTTACAGCAACGTTTCCGTCGAAGTCAAGTTACCAAATTAAAATTTTCTCAAAAACGGCCGAAATGATTTGGATTAAACTCGTATCAATCTACAATTAGATTCTCTTTAATATTAGGTGTTATCCTCATCTTAACCTCTGACAGGGCTTAAAGCCGAATTTCAAAATGGCTTCCTCAAACGTATCTTTAATTTTGCTTATTCGAAATAATTAATCGTCTTTCATAGGTAACCAATGAATACCTATGAAACCTATGAATAAAGCTATGAATAAATACCTGATAAAAAAAAAAATGAATATAAACTACGAAATAATTTAATAATTAACTAAAGGAGAAAAAAGGTAATAAATAAACAAACAATGTTCTGAAAATTAATGTAATAATATAGATGTATCGTTGAAAAGATAAAGATTTTATCATATTTAATGTCTAACATATAAAGTCGTAAAATGTAATGGAGAGTGACGAAAAACCCCGTAAACCTAAATGATTTTTGTAGTTAATAATTTAAACTTTTAAATTATTTGATGGAAACAAAATGGAAACTTTTAAAATTTATTTCAAATTGGGTGATACGTGAAAATTGTGTGATGCGCGCACCGCACTAGATTTTTTTGGTAGGGAGCGCAGTTTTTCTATGCTGAATTTACTCGGACAAAACTTTAGCTTAAAAATTTAGTAGGTATGGGAAATAGGGTTCATTAAACGCTTCTGAGGTACATATAATCCCAAAATGAGTACCTGACATCAGTCAGAGGACAAGACTTTTGAAGCTGAGTGCTGACCACACCATCTTCCGAAAATGAAGTTAGACTAATAGCTTATATGAGTGATTCTCTGTTAATTTTAAATTTTGAGGCGACAAAAAAAAAAAAAAAAAAAAAATGAAAGTCAATTTAAACAAGAAATAATGTGCTTAAAATTTGTATAATAATTTATATTTTATAGTTTTGAAATTTTAGCAAACATTAAGAATTCTATTTATTAGAGCTGGAAGAAGACGTTGAGTCCAGTGAATTTAGGTGTAAATTGAATGTGTAAGTTGAAATCCTGTTTCAATAGATGGATTTAAAAAAAAAAATATTGAGTTTCTTACATCAAGAAGTAAAATGTATACTCGTTAAAAGTTTCTGCTTTTGGTTTATTTCTTAAAATTGTATTTATTTAGTTTTTCAAGCTAAAAAAGTAATTCAATTCATACCTACACCAAGCATATTAAATGTTCTTGAAAAATAGATATTGAACTATTTCAATAAACAGAAGTTCACTTTATCCAAGAAAAACTCTACAATTTTCGCGTATTTTTCATTCTGTGCTTAATTTATTGAAAACTGCCAATCGTGCAAAGAATATTGTGAATAATTCTTTTAAAGTAATGTAAATTCTCTAAAATTTGAGCCCTAATAGAAATTTTTACGTTTACTAGTTCCCGAGATAAAGTTTCTCAAATAAACAATATTTTTTCGAAAAAGAGTTCCACAATTATTCAGAAACTTTTTGGAGCATGCAATTTTTCTTTATCAATTTAAATTCAATATATTAGGCACCGAATGTCTTAGTAAAATTTGGCGTAAAGAAAAATGTTAATTTTTTACAATTTTTCTATTACGTGACCGTCCTAAAGCTAAGTTGTAAATTTGAAACTCACACGGAAATCTTAAAAATGAATATACGAAAAGTCTGGTTCCCAGTATTGTTTTGTTATTACATAAATTACTCAAAAATGGTGATATATATTCTTTAAAATGCATTTTAGAGATTCAGGTCGAGTTGTGTCCGTGAATATGTTCATTATGTTACCTCTTTTACATAAGCAAGTTTGCTGGAGAGCTAGTGGAGGATTCGGAGAAGGAAAGGTGTAAAAGGATTTATACAGGGACTAGGTATTGTTGTCAGTGAATGTCGTAACTCAGTTCCCGACTCAATCGCCCGTAAATGCCCTTTCCCATGAAAATACGGTGCGTATTTTTTGAATATTCCATTACGTTACCGTTGTTTTGTTTTTTTCAAATTAATTAGGTGATTCCTCCCCCATATTTTATTGAATTATTATCGTCATGAACACAATTTTCTCAAATTAATTATATTTGATGATTAATTGAAGTAAAATAGTCATCAGTTAGAAAGCCACCGAAACCTCCATTACGTTACTTCACCTTTACGTTAACGTGTGGGTAACTTAATGGAATTAGTAGGTAATTTACTGGATTTTAAATCTGTAACGTAATAGATAATTAAGTAAATGCTGGTTATATAGTGCCATCTTTACCCCACTGGGCCCGGAGCCCCGCGATCCACAGAGCCCCTTTTCTCTTGTAAAGTTTTAACATGTTTGAAGGTTTGTTACTTGTCTGATAATAAAAATAATGATTTAAATGTTGTTTATGTTTATTTTGTCGATGACCTAAAGTTGCTCAGATAATAAATTCTCTAATATGGCGGAACTCATATCTTAGAGTGCCATTGGCTGACGGAATTCAATGAATTTAAATTTTGATAAATCGACTACATGTGGGTGTTCAGACTAGTTTCGTCGTGGCGTCTGTACATCCGTACATTCGTATCTCGCATTTCTCAAAAACGGTTAGCCGTAGAAAGTTGAAATTTTAGATTTAGGATTCTTGTAAAATCTAGTTGTGAACCTCCCTTTTTGGTCACACCTTGATCACCGGAAGTGGTACTTTACTTGAAGGTCATAACTGATATCAATCAAAATTCATATTAAAATACTATGCAAAACTTCTCAAATTTATTATTTATAACTTATATCTTGATTTAAATAATATACTAGATTTTGGTTAAAATTGGTGAGCCGAAAAGGGTACTTTACTTGAAGGTCATAATAAGCTCACATTAAAAATTATATTTAAATTAAATACATAAATCATGTTTCGATAATATAGGTTACAAACGCAATTTGGTTTCCAATCCAATTATACGTTTTATTACTTGCTTTAAGTGTTAAAATTGAGTGTAAAATACCAGTTCTCCCCATTCGTGAAATGAACAAGTCTGCAACAGGAGAATAAGATATTAGTTAAGTGGGTTTTTCCGCTTAAAATATCGAAACTGTCGATTTCCAATGCTTTATCTAGTGATATTGACAGTTTTAATGTTGTCACGGAACATGAAGAAATCTCTTGGAAACTGGTTACCTACTGAAGGAAAACGACATATAATAACGGAATTGAGACCTCCAGAAACAAGAGTGTGTCTGTGTTTGTGTGTTTTCTTGTGTCTGTGTTTTTTTTTGTTTTTTGTGTGTGTGTGTCAATAGATGGATGTCGAGACGCCGAGTGTCGTTTTTGAGATACGGCAATCTCCGGAAACTAGTAACCAAATTCAGGATAAAATATCTGATGTGGACAACACATGGCTGTCCTCATCAGATATTTCATATACATATTTGTATTGCGCCCACTTTAAAAACTAAGCCTTTTTATGACATTAGAATGCCTTAAATCCAATAATACATAATTACTTAATAATAACATATATAACTTGATAACATATTGATATTGATAAAAAAATAATAACTTTTCCCGGAAAACGCGAAAATGTACAAATTGGTGTTATCGAAAAAAGATTTGAACAAGGGCCAAAATGGTCCTAGAATCATTTTTTAATGCGCTATTTGTTCCCGAGGAGTTTCTCTACAAGTCTATTTTGATGAAATATATGTGAGAATGCGGTTAGAGCTCCTTCTCGCACCGCCGCTAGTAGCATGGTAGAGAAGGGAAAGTGACAAAGGGAGAGGGAAAAATTTCTGTTTTTCTGAGACTCATATATAAAAAAAAAAAAGCCGCGGATTTTTTTTTAATTCGATTTTTGTATTCTAAATACATATTTCGAAACGTAAAATCTCAAAATTATGAGTGGAGGATAAAAATAAATTTTCTTTGTCAATTTGAAGGTTCATCATTAAAAATAATAAACCGAAATATTTAGATATTTGAAAATAAGTATCATTTTACAGTAAATAAAAAGTTTATGATTGGCTGTTTAGTGTGGATCCAGAGAGAATAAATTTTACTTTATCTTGTTTTATTTATTTGATTACTGGCGTTTAAACCTTTATTACAGTTCATTAGGGTTGAAAAGTACAGAAGAAGAGCAATGATGTGTTTCGAGACAAGGTGGAACTATAAAATAAAGCATTGACATATTGTCTCTGTCCTCCTGTTTTCTCTTCTTCATTGTTTCTTTGCTCCGTTGATGACATAAAATGTTTGAGGGAATAAATAAGTTTTCATGTTTGCGATCGTAGAAGCAGATATGCATCCATCAATCTCATATGTCTGACCTCATTCACCTACTGTCTGACCTCATTCACCTACTGTCTGACCTCATTCACCTACTGTCTGACCTCATTCACCTACTGTCTGACCTCATTCACCTACTGTCTGACCTCATTCACCTACTGTCTGACCTCATTCACCTACTGTCTGACCTCATTCACCTACTGTCTGACCTCATTCACCTACTGTCTGACCTCATTCACCTACTTTGCTTTTACTTGGATAAAGTAATTTTTTTTTTTTTTTAATAATATCTTACCGTTGTAGCATTGTATGTCTTGAATTCGAGATTCAGACTACTACCAGTATCATGTGTTATTATTATTATTATTTAATATTTAGTTTATAATATTTTTATTGAGTAGGGAATAAAAAAGAAGTTAGTTAATCTTGTAAGAACTTATACCGAAAAAGTTGTAACCCTTTAAAGGGCATAAGCCCTCTCATGAAGTATGAAATTTTTTTTGTGTTGATACAATGGATATTGGTCCTAGCAATCAGGAAAGACACTTAAAAAATTCCCCCCCCCCCTCCAAAAAACTGGGTGGAATACATATGACCAGCTAGGCACATCAAATTTCATTTGAGTTTTTCATATATTTTCTTAATTAGATACAATGAGTTTATATTGTCTCCTATAAACACAATATATATTCTTCTTTAATTCATTTAATATTAAAAAAAAAAAACTTTGATGATCAGAATAAGACATATCATAAAAGCCCAATACACCTAAAAATAATTATATAGGCTAAAATTATCAATATATACAAATAACAATTTAAAATAAAAGCTTCGCCTAGCTGGACGATTTTATCAGTTTAGATCTATGATAAATAAAAATATGGTTATATAGGTAAAAATACATTTTTTTTTCAATTCATTTCAGGTAATTATAAATACCTATTTTAATAAAATTTAAAAGTAAATTTATACAGCAGACATTTTTTTTTTCGGTATATTCCTTTCATTGTTTATATAATTACTCATATCATCTTAGCGGAAATGAAAAATGAAATAAAAAATGCATTAATACTGTCTCAAATAATAATATCAAATAATAATATTATGATTTGATGATTTTCGGTGATGACGCCGAAAATCATTAAATTAAATACGACAGCGTTGATTAAAGTCGGTAAAACCTTTGCTCTCGAAATAAAATTAGACAAAACCCAATATTGGTATGGTTATAGGGAACACGTTTGAATGCGTAGAGGAATTTGATTGTCTAGCGTTTACAATAACAAGAAAAAACGAAATTCAAAAGGAAATAAAGGCGAGTTTAAATGTGGGTAATACTTGTTATTTCGCACTTCACCCTTTTTTTCTAGGTACTTAAAATTTTGAATTTACAAAACTGTTGTCCTTCCAACTGTTCTTTATGGATTTAGGAAACTTAACCGCTTACATTAAGGCTTGAACAACGTTTGATAGTATTTGAAAATAAATATTTGCTTAGAATATTTGGACGGAAGAAGGATGTATTAACCGAAGAATTAAGATGGCTATAGAATACTGAAATGCGTGAATTGAACCCGACAAGTGTATTTGAGGTGCAGTTGCTAACATCGCCACGCGTCGGTTGAAATCGTCATGCACAGTTGTGGGTCTTAGTAAGCAGCATCCTTTTTAAAGGGGTGCACGAACCATAGTAACAGGGGGTCTTTCCAGGGACATTCTTTAATCATCTGGAATTTTTTTAAAGAATATGCTGTCTAAAAAGAATTTTAAACAATTTTTGTTTTAAAAATAAATACGTTAAATTAACACTCTTGGGCTGCAAAAAAGCTTTAGTTGAAGTTTTTGAACATTAGTAACTAAGAAACATGCTTTTTTTTTTCAAAGTTGAATCTTCAAAAATTTGTTTCCATCTACTGTTTTATAAAGAAAAAAAAATATTTTTGAGAAAATAGCAGGTGCCTTTATACGCCTATTCTAAAAATGTAATTTCCGCAGAACTAACTGGAGGATAAGGTCTCAAGGTTGTCTTACACGTTTACCAAACTATGGCATGGACCCATATACACAAGCGTGTAGGAGTATTTGGATTGACTTGCGCAAGCTTGCTTGTATTTGTGGCTGATTCGGTCTAGTGTCGGTTTTTCATAATAAATCAAAGGAAGTACTCTACATAAGCATGTGTTGCACAGCAGTACACTGTAGTACTCTACAGTGTTGCATCCTCGCACTGTACAATCTTTTTTTTTTTTTTTAATATTTTTAATTGATTCTTTTTAAAATAAAAATAGTTTAAAACTAATGTAATAGCTGACAGAAGTACGATGTCCGTTCATCATATAATCACTCGAAATTTTTTATCTTTTAAAGGACCTTCTAAAGGGGCACACACATATCGATATTTCTGTGCCGATATAATTAAGATATTGTTTTTATAATATCAATATTCCTGGCACGATATAATTAATATATTATTTTTATAATATCGATATTTCTATACCGTTATAATTAAGATATTGTTTTTATTACATTTATTAACCACATAATTTAAATATTAAGAAACAGGTTATTTCCTAATCTCCTTCTGATTCGCTTAGAAGTATTTTAAAATTGAATTACAAATATTAACTACATTTTGAAATATCCATATTTCTCTGCCGATATTGTTTTCATCATGTTCATTTACAGCAGGATTTAAACTATAAGAAGCAGGTTATCTCTTAATCTCCTTTCGAATCGCTTAGGTTTTCTTTTTTTTTTTTTAATTTTATAAAAGAATTGATGATATTTTTAATTTATCGACATTTATATTACTTAATATATTGTTTTTATTAAGTTCATTTCAAGCAGGATTTAAATTATAAGAAGCAGGTAATCTCTTAATCTTCTTCCAATGGGCTTAGACTTTTTTTTTTAATATTAACGTTATTTTTAAATATCCATATTTGTATTCTGATATCATCAAGATATCGATATTGTTAACTGATATCAATTTCAATATCGATATTTTTCTTTCGATCTCCCATTCCTAGAACACAGCAAATATAGTACTATAGTAGCAGGAACACACCACTCCACTATTTTTTATTTTATATTTTTTTCTCCTTTTCCTTTTTTTTTTTGAAAAAATATCTGTTTTCGATACTCAATTTAATATTTTAAGATTTAATATCGATGTTACGATATATCAAGGAAAAAATCGGACAAAATATCGATATATATATATATATATATATATATATATATATATATATATATATATATATATATATATATATATTTAAATATCGATATATTAATCTTTTTTCAACATTCCTAGTGGATACCACGTTTATTGTTTTGTTTATTAGCCAACCGTTTGTAAATGTTTGAGAATTCAGGCGTATAAAGCTTGTAAACCCACCATGTACCGAAACAGTGGATTGTGTTGTCAGACCTTGCTGACTTGGGTTTGGTGGAGGTCAGTGGACAGAGGTTTGTAAACAACGATTGGTGGTATCGGCATCGAACCTTCGGGTTTGCTAAGCGTTTATTTATGATATATCATTAAATTTATTTCAAGTGATATTCTCTAAGTTTCCATCTTTCAATCAACATTTTCTTTACATCTTTCATACTGATCTATTTATTTTTACCAGTCTCTTGATAAATCCATGCTCCTTGATTCACGCGTTTTCTTTTCATGTAAACATCGTATTTTAGTTTGCTTTTGGAATTTATTTCACCTGTTCTGTACGTTTACCTAATTAATTTCGTAACATGTTCAGTGCGAATGTAAAAATGCATATTTGTATTATTTTCACAAAAGAAAACGTCTTTTTTTTTTTTTTTAACCTAATTTCAACTCTCTGTTAACTGACCATATAATAAATCGAATGCTCGTCTCATACCGTTTGTCTGTGTGGTTAGTAACGGATCGTCAGACCAGTGGAGCTTAACGCAGTGCGGGTTCGAATTTTGTGAGTTTAAAATCAATTTCGTGGTGAATCTATGGAATAAATTTCATCAATGTAATGTTTATAATAATTAATGAAAATTAATATTTTATATATATTTTTTTAAATATTTTAAATGTTTTATAATTATATTCATTTTAATAATAATTGATTATCAGCACTTGGCAGGATGCGAAGCTTAATGATCTAGGTGAGAATTTTTTATCTCTGCCGAAAAATGAAAACTAAAAAGTGATAAATTAAATATTTAAAACTAAACATTTTTCTGATCTGAAGGAGTTTAAAAATGATACTTGATAAAGTTTTTTTTTTTTTAAAACGTTTTTAGATTGATTTAAATCGTTTTTTCTTAAACGCATTCGTTTTTGTATTTGTTATTTGTAACAGGTTTCATTAATTATGAAGAAATTTATTAATATTTTAGAAATTATAGTTTAAAATCATTTTAATTTATTTGACTTAATTGGAATTTAATAAGAATAATGGGCTACGTTAATATGGCATTGACCGCTCCTCTCCGCAACCCAAATAAAATCATTAGAAGTTAAGCTGTTGAATAAAATTTCGTCTCTTTATAAAATTTCGTCAGTATTATTTCTGTATTAATCGATTCCTTTCAATGAGAGATTTGTGATAATTCTTTGTTTAAACACCTTTTGGTCAGGACTTTGGTCGCTGGAAATGTCTTTTTTTTTCTCTTGGATAAAATAGGCTTTGGTCCTTTAATAAGTTCTGTTAAGTTCTCTCTTTCAGTGATTTGACGTGAATAACTCCAAAAAAGAACGCACGATCTTTTTAAATCTAGAAAAAAAAAAATGGTAAAGCCTATTGAAACATAGTTTATTATTCTGAATTGAGAAACATTATAATGAAAACAAATAAGTAGTTTAAAAATGGCGTATATTAAAACAAATTTTATACAATACTGTCATGCCAATATATGCATTTAATATCTATTTATCTCTATATTTATTTTTAAAGATAGTGGCATATTTGTTTTTATAAGTTAACGTTTTAATGTTTTAACAGAAGCGTTGAGTAACAATGACGAACAACATACACGAATATTAAGAATTTTAGGTGATATTAATATGTGTTGAACAGCATATAATTGTATGAATTATGGTTCATATAAATATATAAATGTTTTAACCCAGTGATGAGCAGTATGTATATGTAAATATATATATGAAAATATGTATATGTAAATATGTATATATAAATATTTTTCAGTATTCAAGTTTTTAGTGTCGTTGCCGAGCCCTCAAATAAAAATAAATTGAATCCTCTACTCTTACTTTTATCTTTTATTTCTAATCATATTTATGGACTATTCAATCATTTTCGATTATTCTTCAGGTTATCGTATCTGTCTAGTGGTTCATCTTCTTGAAGACTGGCACGACTTCCAAGAAAAGATGGTTTAGAGATGTAGATAGTGTAACAATATAGTAAATTAAAACTGATTTATTAGTTTTGGTTTCATTTAATTCATTTCTTTCTCAGATATTGTTGAAAAAGTGAAAAAAATATTAAAATTTTACTTTTATCTGTTTTTCATGAACATAGTTATAATTTTTTCCCTAAACTCAAAGTTCAAATCTCTTATAGGTAAGTTTAAACTCGGAAATACTGATAATACGCCACTCTTCTGACTTTTTTTTTTTTTATTATTACAGAAAAGTAATTTCTTACGTTAGATTATTTTTGACCATGTTATTATTATTGTCCTGGTGCACTTCAACTCTTGAGAGGTCCTGGCATTCTCAATGAGCTTCCACATTCTTCTCTGTTCAGGACAACCGCTTTCTTTTTTCTGGAACGTAAAAGGATTTTTGCATCGGTTGCCACCCTATTTGCCCAACGCATGTTCGAATAACTAGTGTAATTTAGCACAGTACGTTTACCCATATTTTCTTTGGAATATCTTCATCTCACTTTCTCACTAATTGACCTTCCCAATACGTTTTATCTGACGTTCCCAATATTTTATCTCAATTGAGTTGATCTGTATATAGGGATGCCATTGGAAAATCATTGAGGATGATTATCACAAAATAACGTAAGATTATAAGTAAATATGAATTACTTATTTTGTCCTCTGAATTTGATAACCTTCCAAGGGCCTGATTTGTGATTACCAATATTTAATAATTAACCAAGATAATATTCCTACTTCTAAGTTTATTAATAATGCTAATAACCATAATGCTAATCAAGTTGATTGCTATCACACTTAAAAAAATATATTCAAATTAATAATAGGCGTGGTTACTAATCAACAACCTCATTCTTAACCTTTATCTTTATTCATCAAAATTAAAGCAATAAACTGTTACAATACACGGTTAACCATGGAATGATTCAGACAAGATCTAGCCATTAACTATTCTAACATAAATATCTTATCTGTAATAATAGGTATTGATGGTCCGTCGGGTTCCCCTACATATCTTAAGTCATGGAGCCAGAGCCACAGCATCTGTCATCTTCAGAGGGAAGATTAGTTTTCCTCCTCGAAGTCGGCCCTCAAGCGAAATCAGAGAGTGTCCTTTTCTGGCTTCCTCGGCTTCGGTCCCCCTTTTCTTCCTAAGAGGGGGTCTAAGGCGTTGTTGGTTTGTTAGATCCCCGGCACTAGGGGGTAACTTTTTCGTGATTGGCCAACTAGTTTTATTGAGAGATGAAATTATAGGATTTCAGCGCATAGTTCCACCCCTTGTCCGGGTTGTTACGATCTCTTCGAATCCATTAGTATCCTCTAATCGAATTTTGTCCTTCCCAGGCCTCCGCCGTTTTTTCGGTATGCCAGTCGGGATCCCAGGTTGACTGGTTTCCTAAAATTGATTACGTCTTCCAGGACGGACCACATCTTGCCTTTCTCACACTGTCCAATTCTCGGTAGGTTTTTAAATTAACTTATTTCTTACATCTGAGGGTAAAGGCTAGGTAAGTGTGGTGAATTGCCTTCCTATCTGCTGGTCCCATACCCTTTGTTCGCACCTTGTGCTTGTTATATATAATTTGTGCCTAAGAAGAATATTGCCCAAAAATAACACCTTTATCAATACATATAAATTTTTCCTAGTTCAATCACTCTGAATATGTAAGCTTCTTTAAAAAGTTTAATTTTACTGGTGTGTAGCGGTAAAATTTATACTTAGCAATATTAATTACTAAATCTCGATACGTCTAATCCGTTTTTGAGGATAATTTTAATAAGCCCTAGGATAATTTTAATATCTTTCTTTCCAGATTCTTCGTTTTTTAATTACGAGTATTTCTCGAGTGGGAACAATGGATACTTCAAATTAACTTTCATCCTTGAGCAATTATTATTCATTTATTTATATATAACATAACTATATTCAATACAACTAACAAAATGAAATATTTTACAATGTTGAAATGTTCGTTAGTTACAATGTTTTACCTTCAACCAGCAGTCACTTACCATAACTAATAACAAATTATAAAAAAAAAAAAAAAAAAAACTATTTTCTGCAGATTTTTTCTATAACCTATGAAATCAGCCATAATGAATTTAGTTTCGCAAAAAACTTAAATTCACAAATAATGTTAGATACCATATTTTACGACCGATTGCATAATATATGTCTATTTTATTCCTATTATTATTATGATTAGTTGAAATACAATTATTGTACTAGAAAATTCAGTTTTAATAAGTTTGTAGATTTATCCATCTCTTTGAACTATCCAGATAATTCTTATTTTTGTATAATAAAAGATACACAATAGAATAGGGTTAAAGAATATGGAAATAAAAAATCATGACATTATTTTTATGATTCCTCTTCTTGTTCCTGGGATTTATAATCCTGTTTATAGACCTTTAGGCAAGAGTGCTTGAATCCTTACGAGGCAATGATATGAAAGAAAGAGCCCTTTTTATTGCCGAAAAGGAAAAGTTAAGGGACCTGTCAGATAGAATGTCGTACGGAGCTCAAGCTTCGGAATAAAATAACAATGGTCTTCTTAGTGTCGTCAACAACTTCGTGAATTCGTGTCTCTCTAGTCGTGTGTATCATGAAATTATGTTTTCCTGCATTCAGAAAAAACGTATACATATATGTACATACATATATATATATATATATATATATATATATATATATATATATATATATATATACTAGGTTGTTACAAAAGTCCTTGTACATGAACACAACCCTTACTTCCAACTCTCATAATTAATCCTATAAGAATGTTTTTGTTCCTACTCTTTATGTCAATGTTAACTTTGACTAATCCTTCAATTCCTTGTGACTTGGAAGTTGGGGCTTTATGGGGTCATTTACATTTTTAAAACGAATGTGCAATGTGAGAAGAAAAAATCTGTGTCAAAGAGGAGATAAATATGGCCGCAAAACCCAGATAAGGTCGCCCATAGGCCGTTGATGATGACGTTCTTCTTGAATGTGTGAACTAGTACCCACATCGGCCATAGTAGTGGCTTCTTATGCCAACAGTGGCTCAGCATCATTAAAATCTGGACGTACATAATTAAAGATTAAGGTCTCACCCACATGACTTTACAGAAGCCAAAGCCCAGCAGCGAGTTGATATGTGCAAAATTTTGATTCCAAATCCGAAAGATGACAGGTTTTGGAAAAAAAATATCGATTAAAAAGTGACGAAAAATGGATATTTTTAAAAACCCTAGCAAAAATAAGCAGTGGGTACGGCCAGGCGAAGCTGCACAACCGGAGGTGCGGGAACATCGGTTTATGAAAAAAGTGTGAAGCGGACAGCAAGACAGAGTTTATGCAGTTTTGAGTGCAAATTACCCTGCTTTGTTCAACAGGAACCTAGCCATTTTTCAACACGACAATACTCCTGCACATCGTTCTGAGTAAGGAAAAATTATCGAAACTGCAAGGATTAAGCGTTTTGCTTCATCCTGCGTATAGCCCAGATATTGCACCATCAAATTTTTTTATTTCAATGACTCACTTTTTAAAAGGTCGGATCTTTGATAATTACGAGGAGGTAAAAATTGGATGTGAAGAGTTCTTTGCCTCAAAAACAAAGGAGCATCAAATTCAATAACTAGCAGAAATATGGGTGAAAGTAGTTGAAAACAGTGGACTTTACTTTGAAGATTAATATTCAATAATGTTTAAAATATATAATCTGAAATTATATATACATATATATATATATATATATATATACACACACACACACACACACACACACACACACACACACACACACACACACACACACACATATATATCTCACACAACTTGCTTACTGGAATGTCGTTTTTAAGTGCAAAGGCCAAAACCAAGATTGGTTGTTGTTAATGTTTTTTTTTGTAATTCAAGGTTTGTAGTAAATTTTATTATCTTTCAAATTAGTTTATGTGTACAGTATTCTTGTTATTCAAAAACTAAAAATAAAGTGAACTGACTTCCATTGTGCTGGAAAATGCACACAATATTAAAAAAATTATATCCGCTGTGTCCACTCTCACGACTAACGTTACTGCTTTGGGCGTAAAAACCAATAAAAAAAATTTTTACTATATCGACGTCGTTTTTTTGAAAACGTTGAAAATTCAAAATTTAGGTTTAAATTTATTATTGGACGTAAAAATACCCCCTATCAATTTACGCTCACGATATAATATGTAAAAAAAAATTTGAAATGGTCCAAAAATCGATAATTGAGGACATAAGTACCAAATACTAACGACTCTCAGTCATCACTCTGGCCTTAACCAGTGCTAGAAGCCTTAAAAATATATTGTAATTATAAAGATTTTGCCACATTAATAAATTCCTACTGTATACAATAAAGATTAAAATTAAAAAAAAAAATTGTTATTTGGAAAAAAATCGTTTCTTGTAGTTTGCTAAATGTCGATTACGCTTTTTTTTTTTATAAAAACTACGTCGATATCTTCACAAATATTATTCCGAAAAGAATTTTTTTTTTATTTATTTTTTTTATTTTTAGCTTGAGCTTTGTAGATTATTTAATTATCTTAAAAAATGAGCATTATGAATATTTTTGGAGATATTCAGTTTTGAAGTTATTCGAAAAACAAAAATTTAAATAAATTGGTTTCCATGGAAACATGCACAGAAAACTGACATGACTACATTGTTTAATTAAGCTCTTTCTTGTTTTTGTGGAAAATTAAATTATCTTTTATCATATACATAATTTACCATCAAATGTATACTTTTTGAATTATATGGAAATCAAATTTTCTTTTCATCATAACTTTCTTCCTACTTTTTCTCTGGAATGCAATAATATGTATATATATATATATATATATATATATATATATATATATATATATATATATATATATAAATATAAATATAAATATATTTATATTTGAACCAAAGGTATTAGGATTCGGAAAAAAAAAAAAAAAAAAGGTTTGAGATAATCGTGCCAGATATATATATATATATATAGACAACGCATTCTTTTGCAAACCACCTCGAAAATTCGACCCGATAATAAACATTACCTAGGTGATAAGGAAAATAATTAGTTGTTCGCAATCACTTTAAGCTATAAACTGTGGCTATAAAAGAACTGATAATATCAACGTCGTTTTTTAAAAAATGCCTAAGCGCCATTTAGCAAACTTTACAGGAAACATATGAAACGATTTGTCTTCAAATAATAATATATATTTGTTTAAATTATTTTCTTAATTGCATAGAGTAGGAGTTTATTAACCTGGCCAAACCTTTATAATTACAACATATTTTAAAGACTTCTATCACTGGTTAAGGTCAGAGTGATGACTGAGAGTCGTTAGTATTTGGTGCTTACGTTATCAATATTCGATTTTTTTACATATATATTGTGAGCGTGAATCGATAGAGATGGTGTTTACGTCCCATAATAAATTTTAAACTAATTTCGAATTTTTTACGTTGAAGCTTTTTTCAAAAAACGACGTCGATATAAACTAGAAAAAGAAACTATTACATTAATAGGGTCTTTTCCGTTTCGAGTACCGCAGTTACTAACCGATGATTTATGTGATCACTAGTATATCATATGATGCTAAAGTTTAGGTTATTAATAATGTATGCAATGACCAACAAAAATAAACATTTATTTTTATTGTTAAACCATAAAATAAATATGCAGTATAAAAAGCATTAGATAGTAGTATAGTATGTTCTTCTTCTACACAGTATGTAACTGACCACAGTTACATAAAGAACTTAAAGAAAGAGTACCACTCGAAACGGAAAAGACCCCCATTAATAAATCATCTTTTAATAATATTAAGCTTATATAATTAGATAGAGAAATAAATGCATTGCATTAATTATTAAAATTACTGATATTGTGGTTAACAGGTTGTAGAGGGAAGCAGGTATAGATGGTTTTTTTCTTTTTCTCTTTTCCTTCCTAGTTGCAGTGCTTTCTTCTCATCTTCATGCAGCATTGCCTTTCCATTCACATGATCATTGAAGATTATTTTATTTATTCGGTTATTGTTATGCTGGAGACTGCATTGCACCGATGCATTTATTGCTGATTCAAGATGGCCTCTTCTAGAGGAAGGCGGTTTTGTTTGATGATCTCTTTTGCATACTAAAGCCACAGTATGTGGTCGGACTGACAAGGGTGGAAGTTTTAGGAGGCGTTTCCGAGGTAATCCTGCAGGAGGCCCTTTTGTATTCAGGAGGCCTTCCGCGAACCCCGAAGGACCTCTAAGACTCCGAAGAGGATCCCCTTCTTTCTAAAATAGGATATGATAGAGAAGAAGAGAATAATCCTGGCTAGATCATACCGCACCCTCTGGTCCATTACCTGCCTCGCTTTCTTTATGGGTCGTATTATATCAGGAAGGTGGCCGATATCGGCTTAGCGCCGTGTTGAATATTTTCCCCCGTCACGGTACACGATAAGTGCATTAAGTATACCAAAAAAAAAAATGGAGAATGATAAATCTTGCAGCAAAGCTTCTCGGTTTAGTCTTATTTCTATTCCACACGACGTATTTCCATGACATTGTGTAACTTAATTCTTTCTCTCCATTTCAAAGGCTTTTTGTTAAGCCGTAAAATACAATTTATTAAGACTTAATTAAATTAAATAATTTACTTGTTTTGTTCCATAAACTGTGCATTGATAATATTAATTTTGTATTTATCTTTGGAGAAAGCCCCCCATACAAATTGAGTTGACTTCAATTCAACAGGACAATGAGTAATTTTCGAATATCCAAATAGAAAATAATATTTTATTGCAAGAGTGGACTCAGCAGATATTTTTATTTCCAAATAGTTTTATTTCAAAAATATCTGGTGCGTACATTTACACAACTTTCCTTATAGCATGGAGGTTATGATGGTCTGGATATGTGGTCAGAATAGGGACGGAAAGAGGTGGTAGACAGAAAGAAATGGAAAGGGATCACTCAGGAGGCCAAGGGTCAAAAGCGCCGGAGAATTAATGTACAAAGTTCAATGCGTTACATCTCTGCTAAAACTGGTCCGTTTTCGATGATTTTTTTTTTTTTTGTTTTTGTTTTGTATCAAATTCTATTTATTACCTATCGATTGATTAATTTCTTATGTCTGATTCTAAAACACTTTACATCTTTCCTCAATCTTTGTAAATTGTCAGGGCTTGGGTTTATACTGGCTTTAATCAGTCGCCATTTTGAAACGAAATAGCGGATGGCAATGTCGAGTATCGAGGGTCATCCTGGGGTGACTTATGTCTTTTTTTAACAATTATCGAGAAATTCGGTCTAGTAGTCTCGAAGAAAAGACGCGGACAGCGTACGGCAGACGGACGGATTTCTTTTTATTCGATATTTGGATTCTACGTATCTTGAAACGTTAAAAAACAAATTTTGAGGGATGTTTATATTTTTTTTTCTTGGTTCATGGTTCATTTTTGAAAATAACAAAACTAAAATATATTTAATTTGCGATTAGACCCTCGCAATGTAAATAGTTATGAAATTTCATTGATTTATGCAATGATAATGTAAATTAGTTCCAGTATATAAAGTATGTCATTTAAATTACCGTTTTTATTATAATAAATTAATTTGTGGATGACACTTTCCCTTTGATCTATAACTTTATATTTAAAAAAAAACATTTTTATAACATAGGTTACGACGTTTCGAAGTACTTCTTCGCCATCAGGATATATGCTTTCTACAATACAACATCAACTATTAAATACACAAATATTAATACCTTAATTTACAATATATTTAGTTAATATTTAAAATGATGCTTTATTACCTTTAAATTTCATGATTCTCTCCCCATATCCCAACATCTATATAATTTTACTTAGTCAATCCTAGCTGGTTTCATTATTAAAAATTATTTGGGGAGTAACTTTCCTTTTCCATCTTTGTCACATACTCTGTAATATCATTGGAAATGAACTTTTCCAAATTAATTAATTAATTTATTATAATATATTAACTTTCCAATAAATTAGAAATTATTTAATATAGACCGTTTTTATTTTTGAGATTTCGAGTTTAAATTGCGGAATTTTTTATTTAATGACGATTGGTCATTTGGTTGCTTTTAATAAACAAGTTATTATGAGTTTTGAAAACTCTCTGAAAAATGAGAAACTTACCAACAATATCGTTGTTGGCCGTGTATTTTTTTATTTAATTACCGACTTGAATTAAACTGATGTTTGTTTTTCAAACTCCATTAAACTGCTAATGAGTTTTTCCTCCAACAAGGCCCGTTTTTTCTACTATAGAAATGCGTGTTAAATAAATGAAGACCGCTTCATGATTTAGCATCGCCCTTTCGGATCTTGATCAACATTGTTCAAGCTTGGGCGAGGCATAACTCTTCGCTACGAGATTACCTCATAACGTATATTACCTCAGATTAAACCTCATCTTTATTGTTGTTAGCACTGCATAATGGTGGGCTTAGACCTGCTTACTTCATTTTGTACGACAAAATGATAAAGAAATAAAATTATTACAAAAAGAACAAGAGTGCGTTGTTCCTATTTTCCCTACAGCTTAATTTAAGCGAATTATAATACAAAATAGAGGATTAGTAGCTGAAACGGAGATGTTTTCAGTGATATAGGTATAATAGGGAATATGTTTCAATATGCAAAAAAAATTAAACACTTGGGGTCTACAATTTCCAGAAAAAAATCGCATGTCAACACCACATGATTTCCTTGCATGCCTATTTAATTATAAATCGGTGGGTCAATGAGTGATCTTAAATCACTATTTGGTAACTAGATTCCGAATATAGCAGTGTCTTAAAAACGGCAACGGCATCGCGATGTCTATTGGTGTCGGTTACTTGTAACAGTGCCCTGCGTCGTAATTCTGGATGTATTAGACCCGGAATTTTATTCTCTAAAACTTTTATTTCTAAAATTTATAGAGAACCATTTAAAAAATCTATTATGAAAATTAAAAAAAGTCTATCATGAACTACAAGTAACAATTCCGGTTATCCAATTTTAGCAAAAATCTATTATTTATATTGACATTAAAGTCTTATTTAGTATTTTAGAATTTTTGCATTTAATATAATTTTTGGTAAAGTATCACTTCCGGTTATCCAATTTTAGCAAAAATCTTTTATTTATATTAACATTAAAGTCTTATTTAGTATTTATAATTTTTGCATTTAATATTGTATTGTATGAATAAATGGTATGAGTTCAAAACCCTTCCCTATGGCACGAGGAGTAAAGCAAGGAGACAGTCTTAGTCCTCTTCTTTTCATCATATTTATGGATGAAATTCACAAGATATATAAGAGAAGGACGGAGAGAACGGTAATAGGGAAATGGAATTTAAGAACAATATCAGTACAGGCATATTTATCCGCGGACGATATTGTTCTTGTCTGTGATGATAAAGGAAAACTGCAGTGGGCCCTGGTTGAATGGCAAGAAGAGCTATTGCGAAAAGGAATGGCTATTAACTCCACTAAAAGTAAAGTCCTGGCAATCTCAAAAAAAAGAGGAAGATATACACCTGTTCTGTAACGGCGAGGAACTTGAGACTGTTGATGACTTCACATATCTCGGAACGGTGGTTAACAACACTGCCGCCATTGACAAAGAAGTATCCAGCAGAATTGCAAGAGCAAATAAAATGTACTATCAGATCTGCAACACTATTGTAGGCAAGAGAGAGGTCAACAACCAGGTCAAGATCCACATCTTTAAAGCTGTCTTTCTGCCGACTCTACTATATGGTTCTGAGAGTTGGGTAACGTTGGACAGACACATTAGCCGCATGACTGCCATGGAAATGAAGTACTTGCGTAGAGTGGCAGGCAGAACACGAAGAGACCGGGTCAGGAATGAGACGACAAGGGAGCAGCTGGCCTTATCTTCATTGAAAACCACCTTCGAGAAATGCCAATTAAATTGGTTTAGACATGTGTGCAGGATGAGCGAGAACCGAGACCCAAGGAAGATAATTGAAGCTCGATCAACTGGCAAAAGACCCATAAAGTATGATGAATATGCCACCAGGTTGGGCAGAGAAAGAGGAAAGACTTTGAGAGGAATGAAGCAGCTGGCTCAGGATCGAGGGGACTGGCTCCGGTGGATAGAGGCGCCTCTACGCTGAAAGGCATCAAAGAGGAAGGAAGAGAAGAAGAAGCATTAAATAGGTAAAATATCACTTCCGATTAGCCAATTTTATCCGAAATCTAGTATCTTATTTATATTAATATATAATTCTCATATACAGGGTGTCTAGCAGCCTCGAATTCCTTGAAGATCGGAAATTCTGCTTCAATTTTTCGCGTCAGAAAAAAATCAGGAATTATGCTTGAAAACAGTCATCAGGAAATTTTAGTTTTTTATCAAATAATTCCATTTTTCCATCAGTATTAAGCTACAATTGTATAAAATGTTGAGAAAATTGACGTAATATTTCTCCTTATTATCGCTAATTCTATGAAAGCTTATGGATAAATATATTATTTTGTTACATTCATATTATTTTGTATTGTTATGTAAAATAAGTTTATGAATAAAATTGTGGTAAAATCGATACCAATATGTGAATTTTATTTATTTACACTTTGTTTTTGTAGTGTATTTGAGTTGAGCCCTCAGTGTAAGAAGTTAAGGTACGATTTTTCATTATCAAATGGGAATACAATTATAAATGCAGGCTGTTGCTATTTCACCAATTTTATTTATTTTGATGCAAATTTTCGGCCTACAAGCCATCCTCAGGCATCTCTGTAAAAGGCCCTTATTTAGTTTAATTTAAAACACATTATACTGTTAAATATATTTAAATATTCTAATAAATAACCATATACATACTAAAAAAGTTTTTAAAATGTATAAAATACCATATTTAAGTCCAATCCGGACCAAGCCCAATTATACAACGTCACTAAAAAAATAAATAATTATAATGAAAACACAATAACAAAAGTTGCCATAATGGGTTGTAAAATTGCATTGCATTCTTCTTTGGAGTTTCACCTGTGATGACTGAGATGGCTCCCTTATTCTTATTTAATTTTTAATGTTGTAATGTTGTAAAGTATTTTAATGATATTAACTTAATAAAAGAAATAATTTTTTTTTGCAATTTAAACTGTCATGAAATGCAGTTTTGCATATTACCCTAGAATAAAACTGACCGTTTTTAATTAGTGAGATTTTAAAGGTAGTATACTTCGTATGAATAAATTATTTGTTTGATTACGCATCGTAAAATGAGCTATGGAAGATATGGGTAAAATTAATTATTAATTCAAATTGCTATAATTAATATAAAAATTAATGAACACTTGTGATATTATAATTTGCTATCTTGGGAGATAGTACCTCCTTTATAATTACCTCTTTGCTCTCTTAATGCATCTATGGGCATCGAAGCTCCGCGTTCCATAATGGGGGCTACTGACAATCACTTAATTCCAACCGCACTACGCTAAATGGAACGTGGAACGACCGCAAGTGTGAAATCTTGTTTAGATTTTATGGAGTGATGTGGAATGACTGGAATTCCATCGGTCCTAAATTCCATCTCTCCGATCCAAAATCCAGTAGCTCCAACCACCGCGAGTTTTAGGAAATTAATGGGGTGGAACGATGGAGCGTACAAGGTTTAACACATTTTTTTGGTTGACCTATGATAATAATAAAAATTATTAAATACAGTGTAGTTAAAATTTAAAATATTGATTGTGTAAAATATGTTACTAAAATATAAATATGAATATTTTACTTCTTTTTTATTTTTTACTATTATGTTAAAAAATATAAATATTAATTAAAAGGAAATAAGCATGTTTAGTTTAATTATAATTACGCTTGAAATTTCAACTATTTTTTAATATTTTTTTTTGGAAAGATAAAGATTAAATTGTTTTATATTCTTGCTATTGTAAAGACACTTTTTATACTCCATTAATTCTCATGAGTTATATTAATCTGTAAATTTGTTGAATGTAAATATTATAAAATACGTATTTACGTTTTACACTACTGTCGGTAAAAAATGGAATGATGGAGTGAAGTACTGGTCAACGGGGCTCTTGAAATCTTTACTCCAAGCACTCCAATCGCTTCACTTCATCGTTCCACTGTTTCATTTGGAGTGATCGTGAGTAGCCAGATGGCTGATTAAAAGTTAATAATCAATTGACCTAGTATAGAAGGATCAATCTAATTCGGGATTGATATATTATTTGCCACTTCTATAATTTTGTTTTTATTGAAAACTAGTTTCAAATATTATACATTCATCTTCAGTTCTAAAATTCAAAAACTAGCAATTTAAAATACAGTTTTGGTATACCAAACTGTATTTTGAATTGGTTGACTTATGCATGATGGTATAGAAGGATCAATCTAATTAGGGATTGATAAATTATTTACCACTTCTATATTTTTGAATTATTTGCCAATTCTTATAGAAGTGACAAAAAATTTTTCAATCCCTAATTGTATTTTTAATTGCTTATTTTTGAATTCTTGTGTGTTTTTAGAACTGAAGATGAATGCATAACATTCGAAACTAGTTTACAATAAAAAAAAAAAATTATTGAAGTGAAAAATAATTTATCAATCCCTAATTAAAAGTTAATGGTTAGGCTAATGTTAACTTTAAATCTACACCTCTCAACTCTACAGAGCAATCCATTCGTGAAGCGTTTCTTGTTTAAAAAATTAAAATTTTATAAGTTGAAATAATTTTTGAGTCCTGTTGGATATATAAATGGAAGTGGTTTAGGGTCGAATTGGTTTCAAATGGTCCGTGGAATTAAGCTAGAGTTTAAAATAGATTTCATCTCTTACATCTGTTTTGAGTTAGTTCACTTGAGTCAATCTTGAATAAAGTTCTACCAAAGGAACTAATAATGGCTTTGTATATTTGATCGGGAACTGAAACATTATTAGCTAATCAGTTATCTAAGCTGAGCTACTTGTCTAGATTGGTCGGCTCTAATTTCCTGTTTCTGATATATTTTATTTATAAATTTTTAATTTAATTAATTTTTTTTATTATTAATCTGGCTTATATTTCGAAAAAAATATGTTAATTATTATAAGATATTATAATAAATATTAATATTTATTTAAAAAATCTTTCAAACTTTTTAAAAAATATAATTTATTCCTTCTTAGTGTTTCGATTTTAATCCATTACAATGATTTTAATCCATTATACATCCAATACATTCAAAGTTAATTTTTGTTTTCCTTCCACCAGGAATACGTTCGCTTATTGTGTCATTCCTTCCATTGCAGTCCAACATAATATGCTGTAGTCATCTTTAAAATGACACCACTCCGTTTTGAGGGGTTATTTATTATTTGTATATTTGTTTGTCATTTATGTAGTTGAGTTTCAAAAGATCTCATCTCAGTTTTACAAAATCTTTTGATAGTGGCACAAATGTTGCTGTGTATTCAAATAAAATGTAGTTTTAAAATTTTATTTAGGATTTAAGATGTTTAAAGCGAAAAATACACCAATTTTTATTACAGAGAGCGTTATTGAGGCAAAAACAAAAACAAAAAAAGTATATTTTGACAAAATGGACATGACGTTTTGAAATGCCATCATCTTTTTGTATTTACTGTATATAATATTTATTTCTTTTTTATACATGTTTATATTTATGTATGTATTTTCATCCGTATCTGACCATAAGATTATGTTTGTGTGATGGCCTCCCCAAACAAAAAACAAATACATTTCTTTGCTATTATAACTTGAGTAGCTATTTGAATAATTAAGTTGCACTCAGTCTTAAAAATTATCAGGTTCTGACACAATTCATTCAGTTTATGTACACATCAGATTAAAAAATTCGTCAGAGCGATTTTTGTAGAATTTAGGAAATGGAAGAATTTTGATACTGGTGTTGATGCGGGGAGATGGTCCAGCAAGCGGACCTTATTGTCAGCACCTGGTTGTTCATCCTGTACTATAAATATATATCAACTGCCCCAGGTGGGAACCGAACCCAGACTGTTCAGGACCAGACACTCTTGGACTCTTGCCCCAACGTGGTCAGCCATCACGGATTCAATGGAAGAATAAGTAGTCTTGAAATTGGTGCAAATTTTATACCCGTTACTTAATAGGTGCAATTTTTGATCCTGGGAAACAATAATTCACAAGTATTAACATTTATTCTTCTTTATTATACTTTAAAAAAAAAAAAATTACAGACCATTTTCAGTCTTTTATATAAATTTTTGAATTTTTTTTCCCCCCAATCTTTCGTAATGAATGATTGGATAAGTACCTCCAGTCTGTTGCTGAAGTCGAGACATTATGCCAACAAGAATAGATGGTGAGATGGTTTGCCTATATGCTCCGTAGCTAGGCGTTACTGAAGCTTAATCTAGGGGAATAAACCACAACATGTTGTTTATACCCTACATTTAGTTTTTTTTTAAAAACCTCTGTTATTTTTTTTTCATTTAGAAGATTTTCAGTGTTTCTTAATTTTTTTTATTTTTATAAATATTTAAGTAAATTCATTAAACAAAAAGTTGTGTTGTGTTTTTTTTTTCTAATCATTTTAATTTTTAGTTTCTAAACAAATATAAATGGTAAACCCATTTAGTACTAAATATATATTTAAAAAAAAAACAACTGAAAAAAGACTAAAAATCTTCTAAATGTAAAATAAAAAAATGCTAAATCTTGTGGAATAAACCACGAACTGAGAACAGGGCTCAGCCTCAGTAACGCCTACGGAGCTTATAGGCAAACCATCTCCACCATCTTTTCTTATTGACATAAAATCTCTCGACTCTAGGGAAAAGACAATATATAGAGTCCTGTCTACTGTCAGGCGGATTGGATTTGATGCAAACGTGTATAGATGAGGGTTTTATATGTAGGTAAAAAAAATTCTTACACTGTAGAAGTTGAACAGAAAATCAAAATTAATGATGATCTAATAGCAACGTTATAGCAACGAGAGCCAATAGTTTTATATTTATTGTCAATTTAAACTATACAAGAAATTGCTGAACTTGGTTAGAATCGTCGTAGTTTGTTGAGCAGCTGATGCCATGAGCACAATTATATGTGAATTGTGGTCCGAGTTAGGAGGTCTTTGTCTTGTGAAGGAGAAGCGATCATGGAAGCTTTGTCTCTTTGAGTGGAATGGATGGGCGCATGGGCATCTTTATAGGCTCAGCTGTCTTAGTTTGATACTAACTTACCAAACTTGTTTCCCACAAAAGACCGCAATAGCTATGAAACAAAAAAAAAATTAACTCTTTTGATCCAAATCGCTGGAGGCATGCAAAAGTTAAAATAATTTAAAAGTTATATTGGATATTAGTTTCTGAAAATTGATAAAATCCCAACTTACTTAATTTTTTTTTAACAATTTTTGCGACGTTTCGGAATCCTATCGTCCGTCATCAAGTCTTTTGGTTCATTTGATATACAATATTAAAAAAACATTATTAATCCTCACTAATCACTGTAATAACCACTTTTATTTATTTTATATGTTATAATTATCATTTATTAATTTTAATTGATATTAATTCTTTATTTCTCTATATGATTTCGTTAATTATTCTCTTGTTTTTGAAAATTAAAAAAATAAATAAAGAAATAACTTCAATAGTAGAAAATCTCCCATAATCTACCTGTTTATCACTAAACAAAACGTCGCAAAAAAACAAAAAAAAACATGAAGTAAGATGGGATTTTATTAATTTCCAGTAACTAATATACCATTATTATACCCATCAGAACGAGAAAAAAAATAAGATAGAGTATTTTTATCTGGTAAAATTATAGTAAAATGCAAAAAATAATATAATATTTTTTAAATTAATGAGAACAAAATTACAGATAAGAAAACAAACAAACTATAAATAGTTTAATGTATGATTCCAAAGCAAAGCTGTAAGTAGGTCCAAGTGCTCACTAAATTATACAAAGTGCAACTTTTTTGGACTGCATATTTTTTTAAAATCTGAAGCTAGATTTTTTTAATGTTCCTTAGACGATTATGTTCAAATATCATATACCAGCCCACGTTTCAATCACCCCTATTTTGATGAGATTGATAATTTAATTGAATAGTACTTAGTACGCAATTGCCCCTACTTGAAGGGATTATAGCGTACCAGGTATCTGAAAGACTCATTATTCAATCAGGAGCGGTTTTGGGGCAAGTGCAAAATAGTTCGGTTTCCGGTGGATTATAACAGTGGTCTAATCATTGAAAAAAGTTATACTTTGTCTGAGATTTACATTTTACCTTTGCGAACTTTCGTGGTTGCTTTCTGATACATCAGTGTTAGGCTTCATACTTTGTAGTGGGCCGCTCTTAACAGGTGAGGGTTTGGCTTTAAGGAGACAATTAACCACTTATCCCACATCACCTTATCTCAAATAGCTGTAAATTACAAACCAGTCAACGTTTCGCCAATTCAGGTATCACTAGGAATGGAAAAAATAAAGCTGCATTATTGAAGACCAGAGAAAGCACATTTAACTTTAACAGGCTAAAAAAGACAGTTGAAGATATGGTCTTAGTCGAAGCAACTTGATCTATCTAAATTTTGTCAACTTTGTCAACCAGTGGATCATAAAAAACGGCATTTTTCTCATGTTTTATATTAAACAAAAAAGAAAAATAATAAATTAATATTTTTCATTTTTACTAGTTAGCTTCGGGCGGAATTTCACTAATAATCCAATTGAATGAAATTTTATTAATATTACTTTACGTTTTTGTACATAAAAAAAGAATTATTATTATTTATTATTTCCATTTTACTATATTTCAGGAATTACTTTATATAATCTTATTTCCATACGCTTTTTACTATACATTAAACTTCACATTTTAACGTTAACTTTTAATTTCTTTTTTTAAATCAACAGTTGTTTTATACATTAACACTAGTATTGTTAGGAAGATTCAGTCGGAAATTTCGGATAAAACGTGGTATGCTTGAGATACCAGTTTATTTTGGCATTTTTAGTTTTGTATCAACTTTAGAGGTTTTTGTAGGCCGCATGAATTTCCAGAATGTCCATAGAATGTTGATGACTATCTTAATATAATATTCTTATATGTATTAATATTCATATAAATGAATCAAAAGAATTCATAGATTTGTTTTTTTAAAATACGTTATTTGAACTGGATGCTAAGATGAAATTAAATGTACATAATTCGTATTGGAGTGCATAGCCAGAATATAAGAGATATAATTGGGTAGATACCCAATTTCCAGATCATATAAAGTTATTTAAAAAGCCACAAAGCAGACTACCCACTACCCACTACACACTAACGACAGGAATTACAGCTGTTGGGGTTGTGCCAGAGGTGGCTCACCGCAACCCATCACTCGATCCCCCTCCCTGTATGCTGGAGGGGGATTATATACTATATTATAGTATCATATGATATTCAACTAGCTATTTCAGCTGACATTGACATAATATCTATGCTTATTAAATTCACATTGTATTTTATACAAATAGGAAAGTTTTACAATACAACTTTATTTTCTACAATTTTTCAAAATAGTTTTCACCACACAAAATACACTTTTCCATCCTCCTAAACCAGTCTTCGAAGTAACCCCGTCACGTTTCTTCTGCGATCTGGGCACACTCGACGTCCCAAACTCTCAAAAGCTTACGAAATGCCTCCCTTTCAGAAGGTCACTTGAGGGAAAAGCGAAAAGTCGCAGGAAGCTAGATCTGAGCTGTAAGGAGGGTGCTCTAACAGTTTTATTCCAGTGCTGTCCAAATATTCTTCGCAAACTTTGGAACGATATGCTGGAGCATTATCATGGTGAAGGAACCACGGACTCATTTTTGAGTTCGACCGAAGTTTCTGGAGAGCTTGCCCTACTGGAGAGACATTGCTCGGTGTATCTTTTGCCTGTAACAGTCTGCGTTTTTAGCACCATTCGCTCCATTAGTTGAGACATCATAGTAGTAAAGCCAAGTTTCATCACATGTCATTATACGGGAATATCTCATCTTCAGTCAAGCTATGGGGCACCCAAAGAATACTTCCTGGCTTGAAGATGATCGCGCAGAGTGCTACGAACTTCTGATGCATTAATGCCTAAGGATTCCTCTATCTGTTGGTAGGTCACTCAGAGCGATTTCCGAACAGAATTAATGTTTTCTTCAGTTGCCGGTGAAGCTGGACGATCTGATCTTGGAGCGTCCTCAGGCTAAAAAATTCCTCTTTCAAACTCCCGGTACCACCTGAATATCTTCATACGGTGTGGATGATCCTCACAAGCAGGATTTTCTCCATACACTGATCCACACTTAACCCAATTGTAGCGTAAAATCGCTCTGTATTAAACTTTAGACCAGGATGACATCTCCTATACCTTTCACTAGCATAGCCAGTAGGAAAATGACCCTAGCCCAGTGATTCAGTCAGCTCCTGCGCTGACTGGGACAGGTATACGCGTGCGCCAACGCATCTCCTCGCGTGATCCCATCTCTCATATTGCAATACTTTCCTAGTGCCTTTTGTATATCTCATAATCACCAACAGGGGCATACCGTGGAGGGGACGACCGGAAGAGGTCATGGATAAGCGGAGGGAACACAAATTAATGCCAATGACCTATAAAAACTACAAATCTCCCTCCCTCCCCCCAAAAAATGTATGAATATATATGTTATTATTCTATACTATATTTGCAACTGCGTTGTATCGCATCAAGCAAATTCGTTATTGTTGTTTTGCTTTTTCCTCGATCTTCTTGGTCTGAATAGGTCTTAATTTTTAATTTCTGGTGGTCCAAGACTATTGTCCTTTTTACCAGCCTTCAGGTAGACCAGATTATAGGAAGGAGGAAAGTGATAAAACGAGTGGATTGTGGTGATTCCGAGTTGAATGCGATTTATTTGTCGTTATTGTAAGATTTCACTGTTGGAATGTTCATGTCGTTGTTTTTAATGTGATTCGAAATAAACCAAGGTGCATTTATTTTTTTCGAATAATTTTGGATTGTGTGTGTGTGGATTTGTCTTGCTGAACCCCAATGTTCTGCCCCATAGCTCCAAATAGGTCTTAGTGTAGTCAGTATTAGATTAGTCGTTTGTTTCGTAAGTTTAGTGGTGATCAGTATTCCAGAACATGTTTGTTTGTATCGCTTTGACAGTTCTTGACTTTTTAATTTTTAACAGTTATCCAAGTAAGATGTTTCTGAGATTTCAAAATTCAGTTCCAGTTGCTTTTAGAAAACGAAAATTTCCAATAAATTGGAATTTTGGACGCATCGATCTTTAAAAAAATAAAAATTAGTATGGCAGTTAGTTTCAATTAAGATTTATGAAAAATCAATCTAGAAGAAGGAAAGATCTAAAATCAATTGAAAATACAGCATATGTTTTGCCGAATTTGAGATTATACGATTTAAACATTAATAGTAACTTCCGTCAGCCATTTTTTAAAAAGAAAAATATACTCACACAACCAAATGCGTGTTGTTTTAAACCAGTAAATTTAATTTCATGAGAAATTTCAAAACTCAACTGCTCAGAAATTGATATCTCACTAATCATATGATTAAATTTCCAGTAATGGAAGTATTAAATGAAGATTTATATTTGTTTACAAACAGTTGTTAATTCAATCTAAAACAGACTTTGCGGTTAAAAACCGGTAGAAAAATTGTTCGATTTCTGTTCATTGAAGGCCGTAAATTTAAAAAACTCTAATCCTGGAACGCAAAGTTGCTATCATGGATGTCCTCTATTGAGAGGTCGCACTGTATGATTCCAGTGTGAACTATCGGCTATCGATCGGACAGTTTGTTGGCGGTGGAAGGTAAAGCAATTCTGTCCTCTTCGGGCCATTGTGGACGGAACCATTGTTCCTGGCCTGGGGGGTAGGGGAGGAGGGGGATACGACCGCCGGGCTCTCTAAAACACGACCCAGGGCCCATTGAAGCGGACCAATTTCACCCAGGGCCTGCAATTTCTCTTATTGCTACCGTATCTCCGCTCGTCGAAATTAAAAATCTGTTCCATTTGCGAGTTAATTGCAGGTTGAAAATTTCGTTGGAAAAACGGAAATTCATACTTTCTGGCAATGGCAAAGCAGTGCTGTACTGACGTGTCAAATTACCCTACATCGTTAAACGAAAAAAATAGCGTAATTCAAATTGTATCATATATGCCATAATTTATAGTTGTGCCGAGGAAAAGATGGTTGAAGGCATAGCTAGGAAAATAACACTCAGGCAATTACTGCTTCAATGTTTGTCAATATGTTGTAGACCTTCATTAGCGATAAGCTAAACAAAATACAAGAATAGAAGTAAATATAAGAATGAATAAAGAAGGATTACTTTGAGGAAAGTGAAAGATATGATATAAAAATATTTGAGGAATGTTACAAAAAACTATGGAATTTTTTTTTTTTTGAAAAAATCTAGTGCGCGTATCACACAAATTTAATATACCTTCCTACTTGAAATAAATTTTAAAAGTTTACATTTAGTTTCCACGGCAATTTTTTTTTCATGAAAATATTTATTTCCCAGTAAATAATATAAAAATATAAATTATTATCTACAACAATCACTTAAGTTTATGCGTTTTTTGTCACTATCCATTTCGTTCTAGGATTTTATTTGTGATATATAATTTTTTCTAAAATCATTAACTTTCCAAGGGTATATTATATACCAACATTACTACTCTTATTTTCAGATTTTTTTTTTTTCAATCTGGGAAAATATTTCTCTTTTTTGTTACTTATTATATATTCTTTCAGTACTATGAACAATGAGAGATGGTTAATGATTTCAAATGAAAGGTACTTTAGAGGAAGAAATTTTGAATATTGGACATTTAAGATTATTAGAATGAGAATAAGACTTAGGTGATCGTAAATACTATGTATCTAATTCTACATTAATATTACGAGTTTGATCAAAATTTATTCGAGAAATTCGTAAAAATGTGTAAAATGGAAGATGACACTTCTAATAAGTCGATTTTAAAAAAATAAAAAAAGTATCTGAGGCATATATCTATCTTAAATATGTAATTTCAGTTTGGACCAACTTATCGCTTTTGAGCTAGACTTAATTACACACACACACACACACACACACACACACACACAATTTTTCGAGACTTTGACATTTGGACTCAGGGTACCTTAGATTAGAACTTCTATTTCTGTTGAAAACTTGTATGCGAAATTTTTCACGATCGCAATACTTTTCTTTGATATAGTAATGATTAATGTATACAGTATTGATTTCCATATTTATTAAGATAATTTGAACTGGATTTACAGATTATTATGATTGTAAATTTCGGAATTGACGTGCGAATCCTTGTCCAAATGGTATCCGATCTTTTGCACAGTCTCTGGAGGTATATCATTACAGCTGAGAGTGGACAGGATGCAGTATGTCTTCGATTAAAAGTGGCCCCATAAGATCAGTTTTTTCGTCCTTCCAAATCGTCCGTTTGAACGATGGAAAATGGTGGGGGGAAACCATCGGTTCGGCACGAAGAACGATACTCCCCTTCCATACACTCTTTTAAATTGGTTTGATTGATTTTCTTTTTAATTGATTTATTTTTATGTATAATTTATTAAATCTAATTATTACTCATTTAAATCCCCCCCCCCCTCCCGACCAATGTTCATATGCTGAGGAAAGTAAATAATAATTAATGATAACAAATAAATGATAATTATTAATTAAAATTGGCGAAGTTGGCAGGTCATCTTTGAGAGGATGATTTCTAAAAAAAATAACAAAATAAATCTATTTTAAGCTCATATCGGAAAAGTTTATCAAAATTGAGTCTATATAGTACGTAATAGCAGAGAAAAAAATCGACGTGTCAGAACTATGCTGCCCTACACGGACAATTTTAATGCAATCGCAACGACTCCTTTCCAACAGGTATTCCATGGGGCTTCTTGTGCTGTTTTGTATAGTTCCTCGATCGTGCAGTGCGACCTTTAGAGTGAAGGGTTTTTGATAGGATTTATGCTAAATCTTCTATTTTCAAACTATTTTTCATGGGAAGTTGTTAGCAACTGGAAAGTTTGGGTTACAATAAATGAATCATCGTTGTATGTTGCCAATCAATATATAATTCAATAAATAACCGCTTTGGTTGTAAGAACAATGTTAGGGTGGGTTGGGATGCCAACTTTTTATTAGAAAAAAACTATGGAACATAAGATACTTGTTTCCAATACCTCCACCAGTGATTTTATGATATTAATTAACGGTTGCTATATAGTTTTATTTCCCTGGATACACAAATGAAACACATGTTTAATGGTATTTTAATATATTACTGTGAGAATGAATACGCTTAATGAAGCAACCAATATGAATCTTTTGAAACTGTACGAATTATGTAATGAAGAGAAAGTTTTTTTTTGAACAAAGAGGAATTTTGCCGAAAGTAATGCATTGCAAACAAGGCCACATCATGAAATTTTACGAATGTTGGAACACATACAGATGCAATAAAAGGCAATGCCGGTATGCATTGCAAACTATCGTTTCAATTGAATAAATACATATGTTTTTCTAACTCATATCTTTCAATTAATCACTAGGTTACTGTTACTAGGTAAAATAACTGGCGGGGTTAATAGAAACAAGCACCAGATACTGCCTTAAGGAAAATCAGTAGACTGAAAAAATAAGGATATCCAGTTTAAATTAATTCCAATGAAGAAATATAATTATATAACATAGAAAACATTAATAAATTAAAAAAAATGTAAAACTTGGTCAAGTCTAACTGCTATAAAACAAATAAATAACTTTTATGAAAACTTCTGTCTCATGTCTAAGGAGTCTGGAGTTATATTATAGGCCTACATCTCAAGGACTCTCGTGTCAACATCCAGGTATTCCATGAGGCTTCTTGTGCTGTTTGGTATAGTTCCTCGAGATCCATTCCAGAGGATCACCATCAGAGGTGGATGACGAAGGTCATTATTATCGTTCCGTAAGATCCAAAACCTTTAGAATACAAAGTTAATAATGCACTATTGTGTTCTGAATTACACAAGTTTAATGCATTCTGAGGTATCGAATATTGCTCTTGAAAACTAATTTAGAAATATTCCTAATAATGGAATTGGCATTGCCGCTGTTGCTGGTTAGAAATCTGTATTATTAAATCTCGGCCAAAAGGGGGCTAACAAA
The DNA here is from genome assembly GCA_948150685.1 of Rhaphigaster nebulosa. Taxonomy (NCBI): domain Eukaryota; kingdom Metazoa; phylum Arthropoda; class Insecta; order Hemiptera; family Pentatomidae; genus Rhaphigaster; species Rhaphigaster nebulosa. The sequence goes on from OX411310.1 coordinate 12,079,730, forward strand.
AGAGCCCATATTGTAGTAGGGGCCATTCCGTGCTATATATTTGCATGATCGCCCCCTACCCCAAACCCTAGGCACAGAAGGCGATAACTCGCTCGCAGAAGGGGCCACTTGACCCGAGGACTGTATTTAGGGGGGTTCGAATATTTAACTGACCCTCCACTCTGTGCCGCTGAGGTCTGTTCTGCCAACCGCAGGCAATCGTCTCGCCCCCCCCCCTCTCCTCCTCCCCAAATTGTCCTTTGATTGCGCCCTTATTTCCCTCAGGACACTTCATCAGTATTACCTTCTAGTTTAATATATTCTCCGACAAGTGCTTACTGAGATCTTTTGCACATTTATTAGATAACAGATGAATCCGCGGATCTTTTGTACTTTAGACACGGCTGTGTCTATTATCACTCTCCGCGATTTCACTATAAATAACAATGTTACTCTAAACATCTGTTCGACCAGTTCAGTACCATTGATTTGATAAGGTTATAATATCTCCTAAAATGAATTTAATTCAGTTAAGTGATGATTTAGAGGGTGAAATTAGAAACTAGTAATCATCTTAAAATGGTATGGAATACTTCTTAAGAAGCGGAGATGGCCTTTGACTTCAACCCCCCGAGACTTCACAACATGTCTCTTTGTTTTTTTAAAGACAAATCACCACAATGGATGTGTCAAAAAAGAACATGTAGAAAATCTTATGGTTTCATAGTTGACGGTGGCCATTAAAGAAACGCTGCAAATTATTACATAATCGTTTATTATTTCCAAATAGTAATATTTCAAAAATATCTGGTCTGTCTATTCACATGACTTTCCTTATTGCTTTTGTTTACAGTTTAGATAATTAGATTATCTTTGAAATGAGCATTTGGAGTGTTTCGGGACGGGAACATTGCAGAATACTTTATAAAATATAATTACTAAGTTCAGCAAAGAAATATAACAGTAGGCACTTAAGGAGCAGAAATTTGAAGCTTGTCCCATGATAGTTGCCGTGACAGTGCCGAACTGGAATTGTCAAGAAGAAACTGTGTCAGTGAAAGTAGGCTGAAATGGTTAGGACATGAAATCAGAGGGTAAAATGGTAAAGAGGAAAATATTGGATGTGCACTTCAGTGGGAAAAGAAATAGGAAAGACAAAGAAGCTAGAAACAGGGTAGATATAATCCAAGGAAGGATGAAGTAGAGAGATGCGAGGAAGTCAGAAGTCCAATAGATAAGTCAGGAGGCGCCAGGAGGCCTAGGGCTACGATGACCTGCAGCGCCGGAGAATTAGTCTAAGAATTCATTACGCTATATCTCAGATAATACAGGTCCGATTTAAATTTTTTTTTTTCCTTTTGTAGAGAATTTCATCATCTTTCGATTGATGAGAACAAAAACCCAAAATAAAATCTTTGACGAACGGATCTGGTATCTGCGTATCTTGAAACAACCTCAAATTTTGAAAGTGGGTTAAAACAATTTTTTTCTTGGTCGATTTTACGTTATTTGCGATTTTATATTATTTGATACAAAATAATAAAACAATAGCAATATTATTCATTTGCTGTTGTGGAAATTAGTATACGTCAACAAAATTCTGAAAAAAAGGACTTGGATATGACTGAAAGAAGGATAACCGACTGGCAGAATTACTTAAGGGAAGTATGTGCTAATGTCATTATTTTCAGTCCTATGCTAATTGGAGACGAAGGCCTTAATGTGGAAATTGACGAAACGCGCTTCTCAAAAAGAAAACTCCAAATTGGACGAGTATTTGCTAATCAGTGGGTCTTCGGTGGTGTATGCAGGGAAACCGGTGAGGTCTTTCTATACTCAGTTCCTAATAGGAGTGTTGCAACACTAACCGACTGCATAAAAGCCTTAATAAAACGAGGGTCTGCAATATTTTCATATTTATGGATATGTTATTCCGAAATGCCAAACCTGCCTAGCTATAGTTTTAAACATTTTACTGTTTATCATTCCAAAAATATCGTTGATCCAGATTCGGGATAACATAAACAACGTGTAGAATCTCTTTGGAATAGACTGAAATATATAAATAAAATATCTTATGTGCATGACTTCCTTGTACGCCTAATAAGCTATAAAAAGGCTCAATAAGTAAGCCTGAATTTGGTTACCAGTTTTCGAAGACAGCTGTATATCAAAAACGACATTTGGCGTCGCGACGTCTATCTATTGATACCTACAGACACACATACACCTAAGCTCTTGTTTCTGGAGGTCTCATTCCATTATTATATGTCGTTTTCTTTCAGTTGGTAACAAGTTCCCAAGAGATTTCTTCGTGGTCCTTGACAACATTTAGATTGACAACTTAGAACTGTCTATGTCACTAGATAAAAGCATTGGAAATCGAAGGTTTCAACATTTTTAGCGAAAGAACCCGCTTAACTTGTATCTTATTCTCCTGCTGCAGATTTGTTCAGCTCACAAATATACAAAAAAAAAAGAATATACACTTAAAACAAGTAACAAAAATATTTAACTAAAGTGGAATCGTTAAAAATCGCATTTGTAACCTTTAATACCGAATCTTATGATCTCTGTATTATATTTTAATATAATTTTTTATGTAAGTTTATTATGACCTTCAGGTAAAGTACCCATTTCGGGTCTTCAATTTCAACCAAAATCTATTATATTACTTATATTGATATAAAAGTCTAATTTAAGAAATTTGAGATGTTTTACATTATATTTTAATGTAATTTTTAATGAAAGCCTGATATGACCTTCAGGCAAAGTACCATTCCGGTTTGTTAATTTCAACCAAACTTTAGTATGCTATTCATATTAGTATGCAAGCCTTAAATCCCAAATTTGAGAAGTAATGCATTATATTTTAATATAAGTTTTGATGAAAATCAGTAATGAGCTTCAAGTAAAGTACCATTTCCGGTAATAATGCGGTGACCAAGAAAAGGGATTCACAATCAAAGTTTACAGCAATCCTAAGTACAAAATGTTAACTTTCTACGGTTAACCACTTTTGAGTTATGCGAGATACGCGCGTACGAACAAAACTAGCCAAAATGGATTCAGGGATGGTCGAAATGTATATTTCCGTTGAAATCTGAAAATTGAAAATTTTCTCGATACAATACTTTCTTTACTGCATACAACGAAGTAAAAAGAACGCGGAACACGAAGAAAAATGATTGATTCATATTTATGTGAATTCGTAAGGAGGAGAAGATACAGCAATGATGATTTTTTTGAAGCGATTTTGCTATGCATAAAACAATTTTTCCCAGTTACAAATTAATGAAATTTCTCACTGAGAGAGAGAAACGATTAATTGAAAATCAGTGCTGCCCAAATACATTAGGTTGCTATAATACACAGCGTACTGATCAATCCTTAGTTGGATAAAATATTTATATATACACATTTTACATTTATTTCTTTTTTTCCCATTCATATACATAATTCATAGACTTTTCGTCTTTATTCGATTATTTCTTTTTATATTTCTTTCGACATTTCTTTTTCTATCTTTTATTTATTTTTTATCCATCCAACTACCTTTTCACCTCTCCATAATTCTCTCTTCCAGTCAACAATCAACCCTTTCTTAATCCAGTACATAAGCTCTAGACAATTAAAGAAATAAATTATATTTAATAAATTCTTTTTTGTAAGGTTACATTTATTTGTTTTCCAAGGTTAATGTTATTTTCTAGTAATTAACACACATGTTTATGCTAATGTTATTTACAGTGATATGTGTCTAAAGTACAAAAGATCCCCAACCGCTAATCCTCTTCATTTTAACTAAGAGGAACTTATAATACTATAATAGTTTTACTTTTTATTAGTTTTAACACCTAACTCTTAGAATTCTAAAAGTCATATTTAGATTAGATAAGGCTATGCTACCGCTTTAATCTTCCAGAATGAAGGGAGAAGGATGACTTGGTTAGTGATTGAACTTGAGTATTTTATTCCTCTAATTTTCCTCGTTGAGGCCAACCAATTAGAAGTTGGCTATCCGCTCAAGAATTGGTTTTAAGTGCTATTTTTTTATGACTGACTAATCAATAATGTGGGTGAACAAAAAAGATTGGTAGCTTAGTCAAGTAAATTACTGCGACTTAGCAATATCCACTGATAATTTTTTTATGTATTTAAAAGTTCGAGGACAAATTTTTTTTTAAGGCATTCTTAATCTCTCTACCTTTTTTCCGATCACTTTTTTTTTTTTTTTTTTTTATCATTTTCCGATCTATTTTACCATGACCACGGTAGAGAAGTGTGAATTAAAATTTCCCTTTCCTTCTTGTTCAATTTGGAACCTTTTTAGTGTTCTTCCGGGCCCCATTTCATAATGAAGTACAAAAGTTCAAGTACAAGTGGTAAAAATACTAGTGGAAAGATTTGTTTTTAATTAGGTTAAAGGTTATTTATCGTCTTTAGATAATAATAATTTCATTCAATTTTTTTTGAATTTACTGTTTTTTAATATTATTATTTTTAATGTTATCGTATTTTAACATTTTACAGTGTTAGTTATATGCGAATTAGGCCATAGGCCAGCTTGTACTTGTATTTTAGTACTTGATTATGAAACAGGGGGTGTCTATAAAGTAAAGTACAAGATGTTATATACTTTATAGATAGATAGATAGATAAAAAGCTTTATTGAAAATAAATTTACATCCCCACAAACAAACAAATTCTCTGACAAGCCTTTATTGACAATACCGTCTGCCAAGATTTGTCGTATATATACAATTGTTATACAATAAGAAACAAAAAAGAAAAAAAAACAGCTCACATACATCCTTTTGTTAATAATTTCTTAATTAAAACATTACATATCAATTTAATAACAAAAAACGTCCAAATTATAATCAATTTTTTAAAAATTAATTTAGTAATAATTTATATTTAATACAGTTGGTTTTGTGATTTTTATTTACGTATAGGAGAAGAATATAATGTGTTGTACTGCCGAATCAATAACATTCTGTAGCCATAAGCTGATATGTGGTACTGGTACAAACTGTTCCAATCCTTACCATTTAATAAGTCTATTAGTTCATGACATGAACTATTACTTCCTGATTATTGTTAAAACGTTATTATAATGTAGATATACGTTAACATTTATAATAGTAAAACACTAAATTAAAAAAAAATGAATAAAATTATTATAGTAAATTAGTATGGTTTATCGTGATAAAGTATGAAGGAGAGTCTTGGTTGGGGGTGCGGTAAATAAATGAACACACAAATAAGAAAAACCTATTATAAGTCGACGTTTAGGCCTAAGTTTTAGGCCATCATCAGTGCTAAGAAAAACTTGATAAAAAAAGTTGCAACAACAGCGGCAGTAATAAAAATATAATAAAATTTTGACAAACAGTAGGTACAAAGAAATATACTGATCATAATGTAAATAATAAGAAATAAAGAAAAATGTGTTAATAGATAATGACAAGACGGTATTTACAATTATTGTGAAAATATAGAAAGAACTCTTATCACGAATCTTTCCGTTTGTACTTTTCTCACTTGTACTTGTACTTTGGTACTTCATTGTGAAATAGAGCTCAGGAAATCCTGTCGAACCTTCCCTCTTGTAATGCAGGACCCTTTTGGTCTTATCTCGTCGGAGAAAAAGCCATAACAAAATCTTCCCGCTACGTTAGGCATTGATGTATAGATTTCCGTGACCCGCAGTTTAGCCAAGTTCCGATTCGATGGAAACCTGTTCAAGAAGAAGCATATAGTACCTCAACATACCCAATACCACTATTTTTCATATCTTCATCAGGACTGAATATCTGTAGCACATAAAGGGCTCCACCCACCCGAGAGAGCCCATTCATTGCCTGGCCCACCCTTGTTAATTAAATTTGACTACATCAATGACTCCATACAAAATATGAAATTCCGGATTCCTGAGCCTACTCTCCTCTCTACAGCCTATCCCATCCTGAGGGAGCCAACGGGGTGAATATATATATATATATATATATATATATATATATATATATATATATATATATATATATATAAAATATATATATATATATATATATATAAATATATGGTATGAATATATATATGATGTATGTATAATAATGTATGTATAATATATATATATATATATATATATATATATATATATATATATATATATATATATATATATATATATATATATATATATATATATGGTCATGTACACTTAAATTAAAAAGCTATTTATAAGACTGTAATGGATGAGGAAGAAATAATAAAAATTAGTTATTATCGGAAGATTTCAAAATGTCAAAACAGAAAAACATATATTAGAAAATATATGTCTAATATATGTATTAGAAAAAAAAATGAATATCTCAGTTACACTTACATTCAGAACCACGTTTTGACGTCTAATTGATTATTTTTTGGGGGGGGAAGGGAGAGAAATGTTTTTTTTTTGGCCCAATAATAAAATCATTCACGCTCCAGGACAATAGGTATTAATGCTATATGTAACTATTCACCCCATATTTGCAGGAAAAAAGTAAAGAAATAAAAATTAAATTCAAACAAAGTAAAATAAACTTCTTAAACGCAGGCCTACCTATGTACAATATTTATATTCAGCCTGGCGAAATTCGAAATAAACTTGCCTTTTCCACTTTTGGAGGAAAAAGCAGGACACTAGGACATCCCAATGTTTTTCACTTGATTAGCAATACAACCACATTATTATTATTATGTTGTTTGTTTTTCCATTAAATTTTTTTATAATTGTTGTATTTTGTCAGCCATTTATTTTTATTTTTTTAATACCTGTAAATTAAAACGCTGTAAATGATTGCACTATCGTTTATTATTTCCAAATAGTTTTTTTTGTTTTTTTTTTAGTCTTTGGTACATCGATTACAATTTTTTTTTTTTTTTTTACTGCATCTACGTAAATGGCCGAAATAAGGGCGTATGGAACGTCTAATCAGTCGCCATTTTAAAACCAAGTGGTAGATGGGAATTTCGTGTTCCGGGGATCATTCTTGGTTCATTTGGTTCATTTTTTTTTTTTTATATTATTCAATTATTGGATTATAAGTATCAAATTAAGTATAAAAAATATGTCTTGGTCAATTACAAAGATACTTTATTTTAAATAATAAATAAAAAATTAATGAAAATGGTTTAGATTTTTTAATTCCTGAGTAAAGCTTTCCTTTATGGCAGATAAGATGCCCTTTGACAGAGAGACCTAAGGGTGTGAGATGGGGCCTGTGTCACCCAACCCTTCTCGTGTTAAATCTCGTGACCATGTCTTTGGGCCCCTTTCCAATGGCGAGGTCACGCCTCACTGTGCCGTTCTACACTACACTACCAATTCCTTCTCTTTTTATGTGCCCCCTATATACTCCCATTCCCCAATACATGCGGGTGATACAAGACACACATCCTGTGTTCTTTTCCGTGTTCATATTTATTCTCACTGTGTAATCAGTAGTGCATATATATAATATCTGATGTGGACACCTCATGACGTACTTGTTCGCCTACTAAACTACAAATCGGGGGCTCAAAAAGTGATCCTGGATTTGGTTACTAGTTTCCGTAGATAGAGACATACACACACATACAGACACGCACCCACACTTAATCTCTTGTTTATGAAGGTCTTATTCCGTAATCACACGTCGTTTTCTGTTTATGTCACTAGACAACGTAATGGAAATCGTCGGTTTCAACATTTTAAGCAGAAGAACCCGATTAACTTAAATGTTATTCTCCTGCTGCAGACTTGTTCAGCTCACAAATGGGGAGGAAAACAACTATTTTATACTCAATTTTAACACATAAAACAAATTATAATTTTTTTTAATTAGAGTGGAAAAAATCGCGTTTATAACCTTCATCACCGAACCATATTATCTCTGTATTAAATGTCGGTATACGTTTTGATGTGAGTTTCTTATGACCTTCAAGTAAAGTACCCCTTTCGGATCTTCAATTTCAGCCAAAATCTATTAAATTACTTATATTGATATAGGAGTCTAATTTACCAAATTTGAGATGTTTTGCATTATATTTTAATATACTTTTTGATGAATGTCTAATATGACCTTGAAGTAAAGTACTATTTCTGGTAATCATGCAGTGATCAAAAAGGGAAGTTCACAACTAGATTATATAATAATTTTAACTTTCTACGGCTAACCGTTTTTGAGTTATGCGAGATACGTACGAACGAACGTACGTACAGACATCACGATGAAACTAGTCAAAATAGATTCAGAGATGGTCAAAATGGATATTTCCGTTTAAATTTGAAAACCGAAAATTTTCGCGATCACAATACTTCCTTTACTTCGTACAATGAAGTAAAAACACAACTTAATTACAAGAATATAACCGTCGGTAAAGAATCACTACGCCATTGACAGATTTTGAACTTAAGGCACTTAAATAACTCGCAGTATTACTACGCCACTGCATCGCCGATAGGTTGATCAACTGGCGCCATCAGGCGTCATCTTTGAATTATATGTCGATATACGTTTTGATTCAAGATTATTATGACCTTCAAATAATAATAATAAGCCCTTTCGTCTCTTCAATTTCAACCGAAAATTATTATATTACTTATATTGATATAAGTAGTTGGTATAATTGATCAAATTTGAGATATCTTACATTATATTTTAATATAATTTTTGATGAAAGTTTAATATCCCCTTCAAGTAAAGTACTTCCGGTAATCATGCAGTGACCAAGGGAGGTTCGCAACAAGATTTCACAATTCTAAATACAAAATTTTAACTTTATATAGCTAACCGTTTTTGAGTTTTGCGAGATACACACGAACGAACGACGAAACTTTTCAAAATGGATTCAGGGATGATCAAAATGGATATTTCTGTTGAAATCTGAAAACCGTAAATTTTCGCGATTACAGTACTTACTTTACTGCGTACAAGGAAGTAATAAAGGGTGTTAAAATTTGTGGTATATTTAAATTTTAAATAAAAGACATAAATTGTGTGAAATCTTTATTCTTTTTTAATGGAAATTGATGTACTTTGATTCGGGTTAATAATGAAAAAGAATGTTGTTGGAGTGACCTCCTCTGGTAGATCCGGAGGCTGTCGTCAATCTTTTATCAACATTTTGGTTTATTATTTTCAATAATAGACCTTTGGAATCGAACAAAGAAAATTTTTTTGTAATCCCCCCTCAAAATTTGAGGTTTTACGTTTCAAGATACGTAGAATCCAAATATCGAATAAAATAAAATCCGTCCGTCCGCCGTCCGCCGTACGCCGTACGCCGTCCGCGGCTTTTCTCCGAGACTACTGGACCGATTTTCTTGAGATTCGGTACCAAAGTCACAGGTCACCCCGGGATGATCCTCGGAACTCGACATTATAATCCGTCTGTTTGTTTCAAAATGGCGGCCGATTAGAGATCTTATAAGTCCATAACTCGGTCATTTATAAAGATAGAGAGAAAATGTAAGGCGTTTTGGAATCAGCATAACGAGAAATGAAAAAAAAAAAAAAAAAAAAAAATTGAAAACAAAAAATCTATAATAATTGTCGATTAAAGATCTTATATACCCATAACTTGGCCATTTATAAACATAGAGGAGAAATGTAAGGTGTTTTGGAATCAGCATAACAAGGCATTAAAATAACAAAAAAGAAAAAAGAAAAAAAAACGAAAAAGAAAAAAATCTCTATCTGTAAATGCTTTTGGCTTATTATTTTCAATAATAGACCTTTGGAATCGGCCAAAGAAAATTTTTTTGTAACCCCCCCTCAAAATTTGAGGTTTTACGTTTCAAGATACGTAGAATCCAAATATCGAATAAAAATAAATCCGTCCGTCCGCCGTACGCCGTACGCCTTCCGCGGCTTTTCTCCGAGACTACTGGACCGATTTTCTTTTTTGTTTGGTGCTTTTTGTATTTAGACGAAAGCTAACGAAAATCCCCACAATACGAACTAGAAATCACCTAAATAGGACCATTATTAGCTGAGATATAGCTTAATGAACTTCGTTTTTATTTTTTCCTAGTGAAGTGCACATCAAATATTTCCTCTGTATCATTTTACATCACAGCCTACTTGCATTGACGCAGTTTTTTTTATTGGTTTATTATTTTAATTGACACAGTTCGGCACTCTCACGGCGAACGTCTTGTGACAAGCTTCAAATTTCTTTTCCTTTGGTACCTACTGCTTCAGATTTTTTACTTTGACAGAATAGATATTTTTGTGAAATAATAAACAAGTGGAATAAATAAGTGGAAATAATAAACCATTGTGTAATAATTTGCAGCGTTTTGAATAACTTTTTCGCATAATGATTGTTCAATTAGTGATATTTGCTCGATGGTGATACAAGTTTGAATCCAATGTTGAACAGTTTGATAAGTGTTTAGTCGCTTGATCATGATGGCCAATTGACATCTGTTCTTCCAGAAATTATTCGATAATTAATTAAACTTCTGTTGCTTGATTGATTCTGTTGCTTGGTTGCACCGTCCACCAATCCATTTTAACTAACCGGAATATATTTACTTCATACATGAAAAAACATCGGTGCAATCTAGTACCTTTGAAAAAATGGCGGCTTTAAAAAAAATTTAAGAAGATACCTGAAATTTGGACACCATTTATATATATATATATATATATATATATGTGTATAACGACGTCGTTTTTTCTAAAAAAAAAGTTTAAACGCCAAAAATTCGCTCACGGATACATCGAAAAAAAAAATTGCCTAAAAATCGACTATTGATGGCGTAAGCACCAAATACTAACGACTCTCAGTCGTCACTCTGTCCTTAACCAGTGCTAGAATCCTTTAAAATGTATTGTAATTATAAAGATTTTACCACATTGACAAAATCCTACGGTATACTATAAATAATAAAATTTCAAAAATATATATTGTTATTTGGGGAAAAATCGTTTAATGTGTTTTCTGTAAAGTTTGATAAGTGGGGCTTATGCCTTTTTTAAAAAAAAATAAAAAAATAAAAATATATGTATAAATATAAAAATGCTAGGGCAAAAACTCAAAATGAGACACAAATAATTATTAGGACATAAATGGAAAAATCCCCAAAAAGATGCCAAGAGTCTCTCTCAAAAATAACAGAAATAAATATAAAAAAAATCATCTGTTGATATTTCGTAGACTTCTGGCTTCTTTTTTTGGGATTTTCCATTTCTATCCTAAAATTTATATATATATATATATATATATATATATATATATATATATATATATATATATATATATATATATATATATAAAACATATCTATTCTCTGATATACGTGAGTACTATATTATTTATTAATTTTATAAGTGAACTACTCAAAAATGAATAGGTATAAATAAATAAAACATATATATATATATATATATATATATATATATATATATAAAACATATCTATTCTCTGATATACGTGAGTACTATATTATTTATTAATTTTATAAGTGAACTACTCAAAAATGAATATGTATAAATAAATATTAATATTATTAAAACTATTTACATTATAATATAATGTATATTATATTATATTATAATAGACTCACACTTTCTGGGCTGCTGTTTATAGTACAGAGCTCTCTGCCAGTTTAGTTTAGTTTAATCTCTAGCTCATAGTTCAGACTGATGGATATAGGACCAGCTCAAGTATTAATGGGTGTCACTATCACCCGCCATTTCTACTCAATCATCTAGAAATATAGTTAGCCAATGTATACGTAGAAAGGAAAAAAATATCATGTTCCTGCATTATACAAAAACAAAACATCTGGTCAGTTGACATCCGCATGATAGTTTAGAAGGATCAATCTAAATAGGGATTGATAAATTATTTGCCACTTCTATAATTTTATTTTTATTGAAAACTAGTTTCGAATGTTATACATCTATCTTCAGTTCTAAAAACACTCAAAAATTCAAAAATAAGCAATTAAAAATACAGTCTGGTATTATTATACATATTAAATTAAATGTATTATAAATTACAGCAATTTATATTACATTTAATTTAATATGTATAATAATACCAAACTGTATTTTGCATTGCTTATTTTTGGGTTTTTGAGTGTTTTTAGAATTGAAGAAGAATGTATAACATTTGAAACTAGTTTTCAATAAAAATAAAATTATAGAAGTGGCAAATAATTTATCAATCCCTAATTAAAACATCTGGTGTGTCCACTCTTACGACTTTCCTTAAAGCTTTTGGTACAAAGACCAATATAAAAATTGTAAATAACATTTTTTTTTACTATTAGGTTTAGTTTGTAGGCTATTTAATTATCTTTCAAATGAGCATCTGAAATTTTCAGGAGGATGTATAGTTTTCAAGTTAATCGAAAAAATAAAAGGGTTTCCATAGGAACATGTGCTGAATACTTTTAAGACATGGATCCGAAGTCCAATACGCCGTACCTTTGCTAACACAGGTCTAATTTAGACGATTTTTTTTTTCTCATAATGAATTTAATTACCGTTCAAATGATTATATACACAATTTACTCCAAAATGCATACTTTTTGAGATATGCACAAATTAAGTTTCTTTTTTTCCTAGTTATTATCGTGTTTTTTTTTCAGGATTCTACTGTATACGAAAATTAAAAGGGCTTTAAGGTGAAGATTTTAGAGATCTTTTATCAAATTCATTATAGTCATTTTAGCGCTTCAATCTCTTGAAAATCCTGTTTTTCGGCTATTGCTCCGGGTCCCCGTTTTCTTACCCAGACATCGGAGGCCGAAACCCTACAAAACAAAAAATATAACAAAATCCTTCAAATCCAATCCAGATTTTTGCTTAAATGACCAAATAAATATCTCCAATAGTCCAATCTTAAATTTATTCCCATCCATAACAGAAAAAAACAATTACTCACCGGAATTACAGCGAAAACCCCGACCCCTTAACCGTACCATTTACCTACAAACAGCTCACCCTTCTTCAATTACAGTCATTTCCATTACTAGTTTAGAGCGAGAACAAACCGATGTAACATTTTCTGTTTGATATAATCTACTTAAATCTTGGTGAGTACCAACATAAATTTGATCTCTAATCTTAATTAAATCCATAATTCATAATTATAAGTTTTATAACTCTAATTTATATTACATTTAATTTAATATGTATAATAAAAACCAAACTGTATTTTGAATTGCTTATTTTTGATTTTTTGTGTGTTTTTAGAAATGAAGATGAATGTATAACATTTCAAACTAGTTTTCAATAAAAGCAAAATTATAGAAGTGCCGAATAATTTATCAATCAATAAAAAACAAAACAATAATCTACTTTTTTAATTTTAATGACTTTATTTATTTTGAAAAACATAATGATTTGAAAGTTTCATGGGTTTCAGATTAGACAAATCAACATCAAAACTATTCACATCAGAATGTAATCATCATTGACCGAAGGATATATAAATATATATATATATATATATATATATATATATATATATATATATATATAAATATATATATATATATATTTATATAAAATAAAATATATATATATATATATATATATATATATATATATATATATATATAGTAAGGATATAAGTATGGATTGTAAATTACAATATATATATATATATATATATAAACAATAATATTGGAGGAGTCAATATATTCAATGTTTTATGCTATCAAACTACTATTGCTTTATGTAAATAGAGACGGTATATATGTATATATGTAAATGCTATACAGTATATACATAAACATATCTCGGTTGACAGTGTTCATGTAAAATTCAATACGAAGCGGCTATTCTCTGGACAGATCCCATATCCACGATGGGTGACAGTTTCAATGACAAAGCTTTTCACACTTAAGCCCCACCTGCGTTTCCCTAAAAAAAAAAAAAATGTATTTATATCTTTTGAGACCAAAAAAAAAAAATGTTTACTATATCCAATACCTACAACAAATACAATTTAATGCTACATACAATGTAAATTAACAATGTTGTTCTGGTGTTCGTTTGTTATAAATTGTATTTATATCGTAGGCTAAACTTTTTGGTATCATATCAATTTAAGATATTCATAACTCACAGTTTATAACGGATCTTTCATGTATTAACTATGTTGTTGTTATACAAATAATAATATTATGTTGTAGGTACTGTTTTTAACAAGGCAGTAGAAAATAAATTAACTTAATAATACGTAGTATATCAATTTGTTAGCCAATTTTCGTGGATTGTATGCATTGTTGAATTAGTCAGCGCTTTATTCGTAATTATGAATTACAAGCCTAATAATAAAAATAAATTTAATTAAGCATTTAGTTCCAAGTATGAGGAAATATACCAAGTTTAACAAGTGCAAAGATATTTCTTAATATATCTATCGGCCTTCCTCAGAACATCCCTAATTATATGCACTATTTAGAAATCGGAAGAATCGATTGTTCATATAAATCCTTCAACTAAATTTAAATAAATTATTAAAAATATTAAAAAAGGACAATTTAATTGGATTTTAAAAAATTATAGCCAAAAAAAAAATCAAAAATATAGCTTGGTTATCATATTTGATGGGACTAGGAGCGAGTTTTGGAATAATTCTTACAAAAGAGCTTTTTTAATAAACATTTAAAAAAAAAATAATAAAAAAAAAGCTCTTCTTGTCAGCAAAATAATTGAAGACAGAAGAGAAATGTTTGTAGAAAGAACTAGAAAAACTGATTTTCACCAGCTACAGTCAATTCTGAACGATAATATTTATTTTGCCGGCACTAAAATATTTATTTTCTCAGTTGAATATTTATAACAAGAGGATAAACTATTAAATTCTTATTATGTAACAGCACCCAATAAAATAAATAGCTGTTCCTTGTACAGTCAAAACACATTAGAAAAAAGTTCCATTATATAAATATACTCGAATACAATAGAACAGAAATTTGGATAAACTTTTTTGGATAGCGAAGATCTAGTTCAAAAGAAACCATAGGAATTCTAAATGGTCAGTTTGATGGAACATTGTTTACCTATCTGAACTACCTGACCTATCTATCTGAACTACCTACCTGTATGAACTACCTATCTAAACTACCTACCTGACTGAACTACCTATCTGAACTACCTACCTGACTGAACTACCTATCTGAACTACCTACCTGACTGAACTACCTATCTAAACTACCTACCTGACTGAACTACCTATCTGAACTACCTACCTGACTGAACTACCTACCTTACTGAAGTACCTATCTAAACTACCTCCCTGACCTACCTACCTGAACTACCTATATAAACTACCTACCTGACCTACCTACCTGACCTACCTATCTGAACTACCTACCTGATCTACCTACCTGAACTACCTATCTGAACTGCCTACCTGACCTACCTACCTGAACTACCTATCTAAACTAACTACCTATCTGAACTACATACCTGACCTACCTACCTGACTGAACTATCTATCTAAACTACCTACCTGAACTATCTATCTAAACTGCCTACCTGACCTACCTATCTAAACTACCTACCTGACTGAACTATCTATCTAAACTACCTACCTGACTGAACTACCTATCTAAACTGCCTACCTACCTGACCTACCTATCTAAACTACCTACCTGACTGAACTACCTATCTAAACTACCTACCTGACTAAACTACCTATCTAAACTACTTACCTGACTGACCTACCTATCTAAACTACCTACCTGACTGAACTACCTATCTAAACTACCTACCTGACTGAACTACCTATCTAAACTACCTACCTGACTGAACTACCTATCTAAACTACCTATCTACACTACCTACCTGAACTATCTATCTAAACTGCCTACCTGACCTACCTATCTAAACTACCTACCTGACTGAACTATCTATCTAAACTACCTACCTGACTGAACTACCTATCTAAACTGCCTACCTACCTGACCTACCTATCTAAACTACCTACCTGACTGAACTACCTATCTAAACTACTTACCTGACTGAACTACCTATCTAAACTACCTACCTGAACTATCTATCTAAACTGCCTACCTGACCTACCTATCTAAACTACCTACCTGACTGAACTACCTATCTAAACTGCCTACCTACCTGACCTACCTATCTAAACTACCTACCTGACTGAACTACCTATCTAAACTACTTACCTGACTGAACTACCTATCTAAACTACCTACCTGACCTACCTATCTGAACTACCTATCTGACCTACCTACCTGACTGAACTATCTATCTAAACTACCTACCTGAACTATCTATCTAAACTGCCTACCTGACCTACCTATCTGAACTATCTATCTGACCTACCTACCTGACTGAACTATCTATCTAAACTACCTTCCTGACTGAACTACCTATCTAAACTGCCTACCTACCTGACCTACCTATCTAAACTACCTACCTGACTGAACTACCTATCTAAACTACTTACCTGACTGAACTACCTATCTAAACTACCTACCTGACCTACCTATCTGAACTACCTATCTGACCTACCTACCTGACTGAACTATCTATCTAAACTACCTACCTGAACTATCTATCTAAACTGCCTACCTGACCTACCTATCTGAACTACCTATCTGACCTACCTACCTGACTGAACTATCTATCTAAACTACCTACCTGAACTATCTATCTAAACTGCCTACCTGACCTACCTATCTGAACTACCTATCTGACCTACCTACCTGACTGAACTATCTATCTAAACTACCTACCTGACTGAACTATCTATCTAAACTACCTACCTGACTGAACTACCTATCTAAACTGCCTACCTACCTGACCTACCTATCTAAACTACCTACCTGACTGAACTACCTATCTAAACTACTTACCTGACTGAACTACCTATCTATACTACCTACCTGACCTACCTATCTGAACTACCTATCTGACCTACCTACCTGACTGAACTATCTATCTAAACTACCTACCTGAACTATCTATCTAAACTGCCTACCTGACCTACCTATCTGAACTACCTATCTGACCTACCTACCTGACTGAACTATCTATCTAAACTACCTACCTGACTGAACTATCTATCTAAACTACCTACCTGAACTATCTATCTAAACTACCTACCTGACCTACCTATCTGAACTACCTATCTGACCTACCTACCTGACTGAACTATCTATCTAAACTACCTACCTGACTGAACTATCTATCTAAACTACCTACCTGACTGAACTACCTATCTAAACTGCCTACCTACCTGACCTACCTATCTAAACTACCTACCTGACTGAACTACCTATCTAAACTACTTACCTGACTGAACTACCTATCTAAACTACCTATCTGAACTACCTATCTGACCTACCTACCTGACTGAACTATCTATCTAAACTACCTACCTGAACTATCTATCTAAACTGCCTACCTGACCTACCTACCTGGCCTACCTATCTAAACTACCTACCTGACTGAACTACCTATCTAAACTACCTATCTAAACTGCCTACCTGACCTACCTACCTGACCCAGCTATCTAAACTACCTACCTGACTGAACTACCTATCTAAACTACCTATCTACACTACCTACCTGAACTATCTATCTAAACTGGCTACCTGACCTACCTATCTAAACTACCTACCTGACTGAACTATCTATCTAAACTACCTACCTGACTGAACTACCTATCTAAACTGCCTACCTACCTGACCTACCTATCTAAACTACCTACCTGACTGAACTACCTATCTAAACTACTTACCTGACTGAACTACCTATCTAAACTACCTACCTGACCTACCTATCTGAACTACCTATCTGACCTACCTACCTGACTGAACTATCTATCTAAACTACCTACCTGAACTATCTATCTAAACTGCCTACCTGACCTACCTACCTGGCCTACCTATCTAAACTACCTACCTGACTGAACTACCTATCTAAACTACCTATCTAAACTGCCTAACCTATCTAAACTACCTGACCTACCTACCTGACCCAGCTATCTAAACTACCTACCTGACTGAACTACCTATCTAAACTACCTACCTGACCTACCTATCTAAACTACCTACCTGACTGAACTATCTATCTAAACTACCTACCTGACTGAACTACCTATCTATACTGCCTACCTACCTGACCTACCTATCTAAACTACCTACCTGACTGAACTACCTATCTAAACTACTTACCTGACTGAACTACCTATCTAAACTACCTATCTGAACTACCTATCTGACCTACCTACCTGACTGAACTATCTATCTAAACTACCTACCTGAACTATCTATCTAAACTGCCTACCTGACCTACCTACCTGGCCTACCTATCTAAACTACCTACCTGACTGAACTACCTATCTAAACTACCTATCTAAACTGCCTACCTGACCTACCTACCTGACCCAGCTATCTAAACTACCTACCTGACTGAACTACCTATCTAAACTACCTATCTACACTACCTACCTGAACTATCTATCTAAACTGCCTACCTGACCTACCTATCTAAACTACCTACCTGACTGAACTATCTATCTAAACTACCTACCTGACTGAACTACCTATCTAAACTGCCTACCTACCTGACCTACCTACTTTTTTGGATAGCGAAGATCTAGTTCAAAAGAAACCATAGGAATTCTAAATGGTCAGTTTGATGGAACATTGTTTACCTATCTGAACTACCTGACCTATCTATCTGAACTACCTACCTGTATGAACTACCTATCTAAACTACCTACCTGACTGAACTACCTATCTGAACTACCTACCTGACTGAACTACCTATCTGAACTACCTACCTGACTGAACTACCTATCTAAACTACCTACCTGACTGAACTACCTATCTGAACTACCTACCTGACTGAACTACCTACCTTACTGAAGTACCTATCTAAACTACCTCCCTGACCTACCTACCTGAACTACCTATATAAACTACCTACCTGACCTACCTACCTGACCTACCTATCTGAACTACCTACCTGATCTACCTACCTGAACTACCTATCTGAACTGCCTACCTGACCTACCTACCTGAACTACCTATCTAAACTAACTACCTACCTGACCTACCTATCTAAACTACCTACCTGACTGAACTACCTATCTAAACTACCTACCTGAACTAGTCGCCAATGTTGGGCAAAATGTAATTCCAATCACAATTACAATTTGCCCAACACTGATCCTCGCTACGAAACACAGACAGCAAATTTTAAATAAATTTAATATATAAAAATGGATTTCCGTCCAGCCAGAGCAAAAGTATTTATCTTTTGTATTTTTATAATTATTTCTTCTGATTTAAAGAAGGATGATTCTAACAATATTGCAAATGATTCTTTTAAATTTGTAAATTTCAGTTATATTTATAATCATTTGTTTAAAATTTTAGGAAATCCTCGACGGACTTTGTTTATTTTGATAATGATGTTCATTTTTCTGTATTGTATATTGTTTGTTTTAAATAAACATAATTTCTTTCTCTCTATTTATAAATAAATTAATCGGTGCCGTAACATTACGAGAAAGGTCGGAAAATTAATTGAGGATTTTTCTATCAAAAGTCAATGCATCCATTTTTGAAAAATTATTAGGTGGGTATCTCATGGAGATAAGGCAAATTTTTGTTGAAAATGTAGATTTTTAACACCTATTTGTCTGAATAATTTTTAGATGTAGAATATTAATTCGTAAAAAAAATCTTTGCTTTTGAGAAGTGGTTGTATTAATTTTTGATAGAAAATTCCTCAATTATTTTATTGCATATGAGCATATAATAATTATACTGTTATCAATTATATAAGTTGTTTTCGAATATAATTTGGCACTTTAAAAATAAGTAAGCCAAGTAAGTAAGGAAAAATAAAGTTATATAATGCAATGCGTTTTGAGGCCATTATAAAAATTTAATTATTTTATGTAGTTTTATTCAGTTTGTTTTGTCAGTTGTAGATTTTTCCACACTTAATAAATTGATTTTTTTTTCGTGATATATGAAAATACAATTGTTAAAATCCTTCTTTATATATTCAAAATCATATAGTATATTTAAAATATTAAAACCACTTTCGAAATTCTTATTAATTTCATTGAAATAATTATTGTTTTTCTGCATTTTGACTCCTTTGGAATGACAAGATTCCAACTAACATTTCATTCGTTAATTGATACAAAATTTAATTAACTCATTATTCAGCCATCTCTCCACCTACAGTTGTGATTTTTTGATATGGTACTAGTCGATGCTCGTCACAATTAACTTTAAAGGACATTTATAAAAACGTTGTAACAAAATGGCAACATAACTGTGTTACCCACCTCATTCTTTGTAAAATTGCTATATCAAACAACCTCTGAAAACTTCATAAAATTGGTGAAATAATACTGATTAACTGTAATACTGAAGGGTTTCTTGTTGGGAGTCAGTAGGGGAGTCATGTTGAAGTTATTAAAAGTTTTGTGATTTTCGAACAAAAGTATTCGACTTATTTTTATACAATTAAATTATAATTAGCATCTAGGTACAAATTAAAGTCTTAAAAAATGAAAAAAATCAACAAAAAATAACAATCAGTATTGCAACTTCGGATAACAAGCACGGCATGATTTTTCACACCATGATTGGATAACTCAGGCCAACGATGAAAAAACTTTTGTACTGAAAATACCTTATTCCTATAGATTTTAGGGTGCTAAATCCAAATATGGTATTAAAAAAGCTGTATCACCCACAATTTTAACTATTAAAGCTGTTCAATTCTTTAAAAATCGCTTAATTTAATAAATTTAACTGTAAAATGTGAAGAAAATGTGGGTGATACAGCTTATTTAATATCATATTTGGATTCAGCACCCTAAAAACTACAGGAATAAGGTATTTTCAGTACAAAAGTTTTTTCATCGTTGGACTGTGCAATCGGAGTTAGATGAACAAGATGATGAAGTATTCCAATGTTTTACAGAAAATGTAGAGCCTAAACTACTCAAATCGAGCTTAACGACTTGGTTAGGGACTATAACCATGCTTATGATGTAACATAGTGTTTCATTAATTCCTCCGTATACCGTTTAGGAGTTTAGATAGGGGTTTATACTATATAATACAAAGCATATTGCTGGAAAACTATGGGTGATACAAAAAAGAAACTAAGGCCAGATTTAGATTCAGCGCATAAAAATCTATAAAGATCAACTATTAAAGTTAAAAAAATTTTCAAAACATTTTTTTTTGTTGGCCTGTGCAATTCACTTCACTGTGTGATGTAGCAAAGTGGGATAAAATATTTTTTTAGGGAGAAACAAAGTTGATATTCGTTTTTTGCACCTCAAAAAAACTTTAAATATGAATTTTGATAGCAATTGAAAAATAAATGTTTTTTTGCTAACTCGGGCGTATATTTATTTTGGTTCGGAAATCGAAGGTTTTGCCTTTAAAATGAATAACTGACATTAACCTGGTAAAAAATCGAGTGATTAGAGCAAAGTTCTGACTACAGTAATTCCTAAGAACACTGTAAAGTTGAAATTCAGGTACCGATACCAGTTAATCAGTTACTGTTGTAATCCGGCTCTATCTCCAGATATTGCAGCAATAGTACCTTCTACAATACTTGTAGCAGAAGCCAGATAGAACCTTGCCTCACTAATAACTCATTTTTAAAGGGAGAAGTTGGTCGGAGGAGGGGAGAGGGGAGGGTGCGGTCAAAGAGTTACACTATTATAAGTAAACTTATATATTTTGTTTCGGCCTAAGATTTATGCCTTCTTCAGGGCTAAAATGAAAACAAAATAACAACAATGAAAAAAGACAGAGGCAGTACCAGTAACAGTAAAAAATGACAAAAACAGAAATTACAAGTAAGATAAAAAAGTATGAAGTATAAAAAGAAAAAGATAACATTAAAATACATAATACAAGAGACAAATGAAAAAGTAAAATAAAATAAAATAAATGAAATAACAATGTAAAAATTAATTGAAATTAAAATAATGCTTTTTTTACATAGGGAATAGTAAAATATATGAAATCTATTAATTATAAAGATAAATAGTATAAAGGTTTGGTAATGTGTAAAGCATACAGAGATAGCAGAAATAAAGCATTATTAGAAATTAGGCCGAAATGTCGGCACAAAATATATAAGTATACTTATAATAGTGTAACTCTTTGATCGCACCTCCCGACCAACTTCTCCCTTTAAATAAACACCAGTTCTTAGATTTTTTTCACATATTCATAAATCAACATTTATTTTAGACGACTATGTATCTTCAAATTTTACTAATTTGAAAGTTTTTACTTTAAGGAAAATTCTTAATATCTTAGGGACGATAGCCATAACACGGCTGTCCTATATTTAGAGATTTCACGATACTTAGCGTAGCGATTAAAAGCCATTTATTACGATTGTCTTAACTATTTGGTTTAAGCTTTATTTAAGAATTACTTGTATCAGATGTGAAGCGACGGTTAATGAACAAAGTTGGTTAAAGTTCCTTATGAGTTAAGTTTCATGGAACTAATTGACTGGAACTGCGGTGGAGAAGGGTCTTAGCCAACTACCAAAGCGTGTAACGGCATTCTGCCCATCATTGTTTGCTCATTATATTCAAATGGTATGTATCTAATTGTATTTATTAAAAAATTAAATTTTTAATTTATATCTATATATAGACCCTTTGCATTAATTCATTTATTTTAGTTTTCGGAGACATATATATATATATATATATATATATATATATATATATATATATATATATATATATATATATTAAATGATCAATAAATTAGTGCATCTTTATATGTTTATGTTTTAATAATGTGTATATATTATTGATAATCAACTCTGATATGATTTATTATTTTCCGCTCTATCGAAACCACATATATTTAAAAAATGATACGTGTTATGCATTACACAATAATCCATAAGTTATACATACCAGGTATTCAAACACATTTATATATTTATTTAATTTATAACTATTTAGTAGAATAAACATGTTATTATAAAAAATGAAATATGGCATAAGATGGTACAAGACAAGATGGTGAAAATAGTAGACAAATTTTTTTATAAATTATATATATATATATATATATATATTTATTATATACATATCTGAATTTTTTACTTTAGTTTTGTTTACACTTGTACCTTATATACGTATTATAATATTATATATATATTATACGTATACACTTATGTCATGTTCCATTTTTGATATTTACATGTTTATTCTACTTAATTTATATTTTATTATTTTTTTATTATTATTCAATCTACTTAGTACTATATATATATATATATATATATATATATATATATATATATATATATATATATATATATAAAGTTTTCTTCTACGATTATTCCCCAAAGTCACAATAATGTTACTTTTTACTTGACGTTTCGGGGTTTCTATGTCCCCCTCTTCAGCATTTAAATACAGCAATAATTATGTGTATGTAGGTATATTTATAATTATTCTTTTTCCAATTTTTATTTTATCCGTATACTATTGATAATATTAATAATATTTATACAGTAGGAGCTTATTAATCTGGCAAAACATTTATAATTACAATATATTTTAGGTGGTCCTAATACTGGTTTAGGCCATAGTGACGACTGAGGGTCGTTGGTATTTGATGCTTACCTCATCAATATTCGATTTTTAGACAATTTCCAATTTTTTTCTGGATATGTCGTGAGGGGGAATCGATAGAGGTGTTGTTTATGTCTCATAATCAATTTAAATCTAAATTTCGAATTTTTGCCGCTTAAGCCTTTCTCAAAAAACGACGTCGATATGTAATATGCCTCTAAAAGGCATGGATCATATATTCAAAAAATTAATTCTCGTTTCATGGGCTTATCATAAAAGGGAGGGGAAACACATACATGTTTTTGAATATACATACATGAAATACATACAAATTTTTCCCAAAACATTCTCGTTTAACCATAAAAAAAATCGTTTCTGATCTCACTCAATCAATTCATCTTAACAAAAAATATAAAACTAGCCAATTAAAAAAATATATATTTAAAACAAAATATTAATCACATAATAACTAAGACTTTTATAAAGAAAATATGAATAATATTAATGAAATCATATTAGTTAATTTCTCAAAAAAGAAAATTAGCATTTTTCATAAATTTAACAAATATGCATATACAGTGGGTTAAAAAAGTATTTGCACATATTTTTTTATGTTTCATTTTGAAAAATCAAACATTTTATTTTATAAAATATTCATACATACACATAATTATAAAAGAAATATTAAAAATTTACAAAATTTAAAAAAATAAGTAAAGGAAAAATCCTTTATAGGCAGTCAAAAAAGTATTGGCACATTTGTAATTATGTACACAATATTTTATGAATTTGAACTGGATGCCACCAATATTTCGTCATCTTACCATTGGCATCTATGATAGCCAGTATTATATGATGTACATATTACTATATATAAACATACACAGATGCATTCGGTTATTAATTTTTAAATATTATCTTTGATAGATCCGCTCTATATCTGAATCGCAATCTAACAACGGCCCATTGTATTTCGAATAATTTTGGTAAATTTTAAAGGTTAAACATAAGCTCTGTTAGGTCGAAAAGGAAAAAGGAACACTCGCTAATTACGGCAATTTCTGTTAAGAAGGAAAATACTTTGTAGCTTTACAAGAATATCCTCCATCCCTTCCCCTCGTCAGTAATGTTATAATGGTCGGGCAATTAACAACCAACAACAACAATGGGTCTATATCCTCGCCGGGGGACTCCTGGGTAATGGCCCCTTGTTGCCGTTGCTAATGAATTCGGCCCTTTCTTCGTCAATTACGTTCCCCTTTGGCCCCAACCTCAGCGGGTACGGTTAATAAGGTGATCCGCGTCTCTAACCCCAAGTCAAGAAGCGAAAAAGTAAAGTGGAAATTATTAATACGACTCCTCCAATGGGGAACGCATTACCATTCCTCTTCTTCCTCCGCATTAAATTCTAACAAAACAGCAGACTGACTAGGAATTTGAAATTCAGATCCCCTCGGAGTTTAATAATGCGTCATGACAATTTTGAAAAATAATCATTCTCTCATCTTTATTTTATGTGCTTTGGAGTGGAAGTGAATTTCGTTAGTAGGTAAGAAGCTAAGAAGTTATTATATTCCTTATTTTATATATATCTCTCTCTCTCTGTTTGCTCTTTAGTGACTTTTAATAATAAATTCTCTTCTTTATATAAGATAATCATGTTTCCTTTTGTTGAAAACATTTTTGAGAGCTTTAGAAGTTAATTAGGGATTGATAAATTATTTGTCACTTCTATAATTTTTTTTTTATTGAAAACTAGTTTTGAATGTTATAAATTCATCTTCAGTTCTAAAAACATACACAAATTCAAAAATAAGAAATTCAAAATATTCTGTTATAGATGGGAATTCATTTAAGATTGGACTATTTATATATTTATTTGATCTTTTAAGCAAAAATCTGGATTGGATTTGAAGGATTTTATTATTTCAAGTACTTCATATATATTTAATTTGAGGCTGTTTTCAACGTGATGTATTAATTTAAATCTTAAATTTATTCCCATCTATAACAGAAAAAATAATTACTCACCAGAATTTCTGGAAACAACCCCAATCCTTAAACCGTTTACCTATAAACACCCCACCTTTCTTTTATTGGTAGTTCAGTGCGAGAACAAAACAAAACAAACTTTTCTGTTTGATATAATCTACTTCAACCTTGGTGAGTACCAACACATATTTGATTTATTTTCTGAATTAAATTCATAATTCATTAATGTTTTATAGTATCAATTTTTATTACATTTAATCTAATATGTATAATAATACCAAACTGTTTTTTGAATCGCTTATTTTTGAATTTTTGTGTGTTTTTAGAACTGAAGATGAATGTATAACATTCAAAACTAGTTTTCAATAAAAACAAAATTATAGAAATGGCAAATAATTTATCAATCCCTAACCATCATGTGGATGTCAACTGCTTTAGAAGTTCCTCAACAATCATTATTATTAATATTAATAATAAAGCCTAAGAAACTCGAAGGCTAGATAACGGACAATAAATTGTTCTATATTTGGGATCCGGAGGGATGCTTCTGTCTCCCGATTTTATGAAGTCTTGAAGTGGCTTTATCTTTGTAACGTTGCAAGCTACAATGTTATCGTCGTAGTATCGTCGTCCATGATACATCTCCGATCTTAACTCAAATTCTCTGTCCATTCCCGCAATATCCGATCTTGTCCTTAATTTTTTACAACGGCTATTTATGATTTATGTATTGATTTAAATTACATACTAGATTTGGATCTAAGTTGGCAAACCGAAAGTGGTAATTTCCTTGAAGGTCACTATAGATTTACATAAAAAAATATAATGCAAAACTTCTTATATTTGGTATATACGACTTACCTATAAGCATAAACAACATAATAAATTTTGGTTGAAATTGGCAAACCAGAAGTGGTACTTTATTTGAAGGCCATATTTGACTTTCATAAAAATGATATTAAAATATAATTTGAAACATCTGAAATTTGGTAAATTAGACTTTTATATCAATGTAAATAATATATTAGATTTTGGTGGAAATTGCTGAGCCGAATGGGATCCTTTACTTGTCGGTCATAATAAACTATATTAAAATTAAATACAGAGATCATAAGGTTCAGTAATAAAGGTTACAAATGCGATTTTTAACGATTCCACTCTAATTAAACATTTTTATTACTAATTTTAATTGTTAAAATTGAGTGTAAAATAATTGTTTTCCTCCCCAATTTTTTCGAGCTGAACAAGTCTGTAGCAGCAGAATAAGATATAAGTTAAGCGGGTTCTTCCGCTTAAAATGTCGAAACCGTCGATTTCCAATGCTTTATCTAGTTTGACAGTTCTAATGATGTCACGGAACACGAAGAAATTTCTTTGGAACTTGTTACCTACTGAAAGAAAACGACATTTAATAACGGAATGAGATCTCCTGAAACAAGAGCTTTAGTGTGTGTGTGTGTGTGTGTGTGTGTGTGTGTGTGTGTGTGTGTGTGTGTGTGTGTGTGTGTGTGTGTGTGTGTGTGTGTGTGTGTGTGTGTGTGTGTGTGTGTGTGTGTGTGTGTGTGTATGTGTGTGTGTGCAATACATGGATGTCGCGAACATGACAACAGTTGAGAAGGTTTTATTCAAACAGCTTTATTATCTTTGTTATTGGGAATAACAAATTTTCATAATACACCGAAAGATGATAACTCAGTAGGAATAGTGCGAAGTATACCAATAATATCTTGAATAAGTACGAACTAATTATAAATATAGTCTCCGCAGCCTGACGGATTAGCTATAAATAATTCGGGCTTCAGGTAGAAAAAGGTTGAGGACTCATGTCCCTAGGAGGCCGATAAAAAATTAAATATATTAAAAAATAAATTTAAATAATCAGTTTTCCCTCTCATCTTGATAGTGTAACCATTATTTACAAAAGGAGGTCGTTTAACATAATTTATTTTTAATCAACCGATTTAATCATAACAAAATTTATTGTGAAATATTTAACCTTGTATAAAATCGACCTGATTATCATAAGCAAACATCGAACAAGTTGGCTGCAGAACCTGCGATACCTCGCCGCTTTCGGCAAGCTCATGCATAATTCATCTGTGGAAAGATGATTAAGCCAGTTTACATGGTGTAAACTCGTTGTAGTTGGAACGGAGATAAGTCCGAAGGCTAACAATTAAAACTGCCGAAAGCCCTAAGCCTGAGCCAGCTCTCTGGGGAGCCGAATCCATTAAACAGTTTACTATCGCGGGGAGGAGGGGAAGGGAGAGGGGGCTACACAGCAGCTGGTCGCCCCCTGACATGTTGGGGCCAAGGCTGATTTATACCAGGCAGAGGCGGCTTGGCGGAGGTTCACCGGTATCGTAAATCTTCACTTCCAGCCAATGAGCGAATTACGTACTGCCAGCTATAAGTTAAATGCGCATAGTGCATGATGCAACGGCACTTCGATCGTCATGTATTATACATTTTTTGATCAATAAATTTTCCCAATGTTTTACTAAAGTTTATTAAATAATTCATTATTTTTCATGTACAAACATAAAGTACAAGAATAGATGGCTATTCTTGTACTTTATATTTGGCTTACGTTTCCAAATATCCTCCACTTATTTTATTTTCCACTCTGCTTTGCGTATAGAGCAATAGGGGTGTTTGCATTGGAGTGATGTTAAGCATGACTGCGTAACAACACACTGCGCTCTTTTTGAACTTCTTGAACCACGGAAAATTCTCCTCATTCACCAAAAAAAGGAAACTCTTCCTCAGTTAGGGCCTAAATTCCTGTGGTTCTCATCATCGTGGCCCTCAGCTTCTTGAATGCAGTGCAATGTTTCCGGAACTCTAGAAGTGAAATTTCCTTCATTTTTTTAATTTATGTAAACCCTACCCTGCCTTCTGGGCAATACGCATGTTTGCATAACGTCTCATTGCTGTTAGAAAACAATTAACAACTGCAGTTTTCCACCCGCACACAAAATCTTTGTATTACGGGTTGTTTTGTTCGGTGAATGGCTGATGGAAATCGTTCCCTGTAAGGAGATAGAGTCCAGTTCACTCAGCCATTTGACCCTTAGTGTCTCGAAGACGGCGCAGCCCTTGGCGATATGCTCAACAGTCTTTGGGACGCTACTGGTGTGCCAAAGGGGGTTGATGTCCTTCCCATGCGGCGTGAGGAATTGCAAGAGCCACTAGTCACTTCGCATCTAAATGTGACGCGACAATGGGGAAGAGCTTCCTCAAGGTAGACTCTTTTGGACTTGTCTTTTGGCTTCACTTTTCCGTTATATTCTCCCGGAAGATTGTTTTCCATTTTCTGAGGTCTTCGTCAACTCTCATCTGAAGATTTCCTGGCAGACCTGCTGAACTCTATTTCTTGAACATTTGTTTCTTCTTATCTTTCCTTAAAAAGAGGTACCCATGCCGCTAAGACCTGCCCCGTCTCATAGGATACACTCCCAACATTCTCCTTTGAAATGTATGCATCTTGGAGTCGTACCTGGAAGTTTTGAATGTCCTCCAGCAGCATATTGACTGGTATTGCTGCAGTCACGTTTTGAATGCGTTGTTTGAAGCTATAATAGACATTAAACACTTTTGTTCTGTCGTTTAAAACGTCGCATCGCGTCAAATAGTGAGAGCTAGAGAACCAAGGAATATACCCGTTTCGAGAAATGACGTGGCCCAGGAACAAAGCATTCATAGCATTTAAATCAACCCATTTTCTTGCCGAACCCACGTAAGCCACTTGACCAAAGTAATGTTTAGAAAATAGTTTTTTTTTTTTGTTCATTGTACACTATATAATTATTCTTGTACTTTAAATTATTAGATATTACATTTTAAAAAATAAATATTTCAATTTTGAAATCATCCCGTTTTACAGCCGAACCCTGTACATGAGCAGCTATGTGGTATTTATATTCACTATATATATATATATATATATATATATATATATATATATATATATATATATATATATATTATATATGCATTAGCTCCCTAGTGATGTATTACAAGGAAAATCAAAAAATTTATCTGATGGTATGTGGTATATATGGTATATATATATATATATATATATATATATATATATATATATATATATATATATATATATATATATATATATATATATCAAGATAGGTTAGATATTGGAGCACTGTTTCGGTAACCTCTCGTCATTCATGAGGGCCAATTTCATCTAATAGTTCATAATTTTCTTTAGAATGAAAATCTTAAGTAGGTGGCGTCCTGTGATAATTCAAACTGAAAATTATTGAAACTAAAGACATTGTTATTTTTTTTTCTAGTAATATCCCCTCAACATCAATCCCCCACTCTACTATGCTCACTCCCTCACTCGCTCACTTTTGAAGATGGGAATATTTTGATTCATCTTTCATTCTAGAAACAATTACGATGGAATATATTGATAACAGTACCTGAGATCCTTAGTTGGATATAATATATATATATATATATATATATATATATATATATATATATATATATATATATATATATATACACACATTTTACATGCCTTTATTTTTTTTCCTTCCCTTTCCCTTTTATCACTTAATCATTTATCTACCTAATTCATAGCATTTTCATCTTTATTCGATTACACTACATTTTTTTTCTACCTTTTATTTATTTTAATCCATCCATCTACCTTCTCACCTCTCCTTAATGCTCTCTTCCAGTTAACAATCAGCCATTTCTTAATCTAGTATACAACCTCTTGATAATTGGAAAATTTATGGAACTAATCAAACATCAAAATTTGAACGCACAAATAAATGATCAACAGTACAGGAAAATAAAAAAATAAATAAATATACATGTACAAACAAAATAAATAAAAAATCCAAAATAAAACTAATAAAACCATTTTAAAAATATATATCATTCATACTGTAAATTATATATACAAATTGACAAATAAATAGTTCATATTTTTAAAAGTAGTACTTGCTATACGAGTCACCTTTAAAAATCTAAATCAAGTCCTAATATTCAGACTTAGGTTAATATCAATCGGCATCATTACAAATATATTCATTAATGCTTGAAAACTTGAGGAACGGTCGTTGTAAATAAAGCTTTTGACGACATATGACATAACTGAGAAAGCATTCTGTTACAAAACCTATTAGCAGTAAAATCTGTTTAGCTAAGCCTCGATTACACTTTATGTCTGAACATAAAGCAATATCTAAGAAAATTTAATGTTTACAGACTCTTTCAAGTGCACTAAACAAGAATATTAAATTATGATTAATTTTTGTATTGAATTAATTTTAACTTTCCTACAGCAACTAGATAAGGAAAGTTTTGTAATCGGGTCGAATTTTCTATGTACAGTTTTCAACGGATCTATGCGTTTCACAACCTCCTTAATAAAAAAAAAAAGAAGCATTTTCGGCCGTTGGTCTGTGTGTCTGAATATTGATTATCTCTTGAATGGGTGGGCTGATTTTGATGCTTATCATTTTCACAAAGTCTAATAAAAAAAAAAATCTAAAGCTTTATACATTTTTAGCATCTTCAACGAACCAATTTTTTTTTTCTTTGTTCGAATTCCCGATGATGTTTGCCGAGTCGACCACTCTAAAAATTAGGACAAAAAGTAAATTTGATCTGCACTTAACTCAAAAATATGGTAAATTATATATTAACGTATTACGTATAACATGCATTTTATAAATTATGTCAAACAAAAACTAAAAATCGAACCAGTATCAGAAAATATACGGTGTCTTGGATTTTGTACCTATGTTTTTAAAGTATTCTGTATATACGCTCCAAACCCGTTTATCCAATGCCAAATCATGTCCAAATGTCCGAAGTGTAGAAAGTATACGATGTAATGAGCACCAAAAAACATATACACAATGTGATAAAATAATTACGATACTTAATCCTCTGATAATTTTTTTTAATTATGGATACTTAATCAAAAATTCAAAACTTGGTGAGTAATCTACAATCATGCGCACCAGAACTAAATAGTGTTCAAAATGAAATTTATTTGTTAAGTTGTAATAATACCCATAGGTGCGTCTGAACGTGTCTGTCGTTTAGATCTAAACCACCACAACCGTTCAGTATTGCTGGTACCGTATAGTCTGCCCCGTGTCTATTTCTGAGCTGTATCAACAGAAACCTTATAAACATCTGTTAGTGAATATAAAAAATCAATAAACACTGTAAACAACTTTATTGTGCACATCATAAAAAAATAAATAATTAATTAAGGTTAAATAAATTGATATCAAAGTTGTATTTTCTCCCAGTAATTACAATCGTCCTTGGAACTTACTTAGAAACCATCTTCCTAAATAAAAAAAGTAAAATAAACATTAATTTTCTATGTGCGTGATTTGATATTTATGTTTTATTTAAAAAGGCCTCTCAAATTTTCATCGGTTTAGGGAAATAGTAAAGTTGGTGAAAAAAAAAAATGTGCGACGTTTTATCATTTGAAATAATGAAACGCTTTTGTTTTTTTTTAGCTTAAAAAACAGTTTATCTAAAAAAAGAAAAAGATTTCTGCTCCTTATCTGTGGTCTACAGAGTTAGTATACCTATAAGGCATATGGCCAAATTGGTTTCACTTAAACATGTTTGCTATGCTTTTTTGTCCCTGTTTGAGTTTCGTTCGCCATCCAATGAAGGTAATAATATATATATATATATATATATATATATATATATATATATATATATATATATATATATATATATATATATAAATAAATAAATAAATAATAATAAATAATATAAATAATAAATATATATAATTTTTAGGCCCCATTTCATCTCGTTATTCATGTTGCTTCCATTAATATTGTCTTTACTTCTAATATTATATTGCTATTATATCGTGAAAATATATGCATCCTTTATAATATTATTACGATGTGGAAAATCAGATTCAATAAACATTTTTATTTATGTAACTACCAAGTGCAGTAGGCATTATATCTAATGAGAGAAATATTAAAAGGGAATAGGGCGAAAAAGGCATTCTCTCAGAAAGAAACGAGAATAAAAAGAATTAGAAGGAAAGCAATTTTTAAAAATTGTCACTTCCGACGATCGGGGGGAGGGGAAGAGTGGTAATTAAAGGAGAGGCGGAAATCTTTCAACTTTATACCTCCATCAAGAAACTGTTATTTTTTTTTTTTAATTATAAGTTTTTCTTCTCCTGGATAACGAGGCGAAGGCCTGTCATTGTATGACAAATAACGGCTCATTTTGGCTTCTTTTTTTTTTCCTTTTTTTTTCCTGCCGAAAGCCTCTGGTGAGACGAAGCTGTGAAGAGGTCCTGACGTAGAGGCTATAATAAATGACATAACGCCCTCGATTAATAGGAAAAGGTCGTGGGGGTAATTGAGAAAAGTGTCCTTGATCCTTCCTCTTTTATAATTCAAACAAGGCCTCTCCTGGCAAAGTAGTCCATTATTCTTCTCCTCATCTTCGCTGTCTCCTCTTTTAGGCACCTTCTACTCGAATTTAAAGATCTTGAAATATTTACTGTAAAACGGGATTCTCATTATTTTGGATATATTAATTCAATGAAAACTTCAGTTATAAAACTCCAGCACCTTTTCTGGGTCTTGAATTTGTCCCTTAATTCAGGAAAGATCTCCCATCCTTCTCCTTTTTAGTTTTCTAATCGTCATGTCTAAATAAAGGCTCTCATTTATTTATTTAGTCTCTCAGGTGAACTCTAAAAATAACATGCAGCAAGAAATAAATAGTAGATTATTAGGCTGGAAACAAGTGTTATTACGGGCTCCTAAATCACTTCAGAAGTAAATGCCTCTCCGTTACAAAAGTGTACCGTTACATCCTCGTAAGGACTGTTCTGACCTTTTTGGGATGACCATCTGAATTAGAAATAGGATATCGATATCGACATTATAACATCGATATTTTATTCACAGTATTATATACAACACATCATAAAAAAAAAAAAAATGTTTTTATTATAGCCAATCGAGAGATGATAATATTTCCTACCAAATAAATAAAGATCATCGAAATCGGACCAGTATGAGATATAGCGCATTGAACTTTTTAGATAAACTGCCCGGCGCTACCGGTCAGTGTTAACCTTGGCCTCATTAATTTTCAATTGCTGGGTATTATTTATTATTTTATGCCGATATCATTTCGATCTTGTTTTTTTAATATCGATATTTCTATGCCAATTCAAATAAGAAATTGCACTTATTAAGTTCATTTACAACATGATTTAAATATTAAGAAACAGGATTTTCTAATCTTCTAATTCATTCAGTAGTTATTTTTTTTAATTTAATGAAAAAAAAGAATAATATTTTGAATTATTGATATTTATGTGCCTATATAAATGAGATTTTTTTACTTCCTTGTACGAAGTAAAGGAAGTATTGTAATCGCGAAAATTTTCGGTTTTCAGATTTCAACGGAAATATCCATTTTGATCACCCCTGAATACATTTTGACTAGTTTCGTCGTGGCGTCTGTACGTACGTACGTCCGTTCGTATTTCGCATAACTCAAAAATGGTTAGCCGTAGAAAGTTGAAATTTTGTATTTAGGATTGTTGTAAAATCTAGTTGTGAACCTCCCTTTTTGGTCACTGCTTAATCACCGGAAGTGGTATTTTACTTGAAGGTCATAATTGATTTCCATCAAAAAGATATTAAAATATTATGCAAAACCTCTCCAATTTAGTATTTATACTTTATATATTGATTTAAATAACACACTAGAATTTGGTCTAAATTGGAAAACCGGAAGAGGTACTTTATTTGAAGGTCATATTAGACTTTAAATAGAAATTTTTTGTAACCCCCTCCTCCTTTCAAAATTTGAGGATGTTTTACGTTTCAAGATACGTAGAATCCAAATATCGAATAAAAAAAAAATCCGTCCAATTTGGTGTTTTTATTGTATTTAAACGAAAGCTAATGAAATTCCCTACAAAACGAAATAAAAATCATTTAAATCGGACCATTATTAGCTGAGATATGGCGTAAGGAACTTCTGAAACTGATTCTTCTGGCGGCTAGTCATCCTGTTTCCTGACTTATTTATTGGGCTTCTAACTTCCTCGTATCTCTCTGTTTTATTCTTCCTTGGATTATTTCTTTACTTCCTTTAGCTTCCTTAGTCGGAAACTAGTAACCAAATTCAGTATCACTTTTTGAGCCACGGATTTATAATTTAAAAGGCGTACAAGGAAGTCATGTGTTGTCCACATCAGATATTTTAAAATAAGTTCATTAACAACAGGCTTAAAGTATAAAGAAACAGATTGATATCTTTATCACCTTCCGATTTGTTTTATTTACATAGTTTAAGCCCATATTAGAGAACTTAAATCAAACCCAAATACATTTATGTTAACAAAGAATTAAGTGAAGATTTAGCTTGCATCATCTTCTACCTTTCTCAAAACCTCTTCATTCTGGCTGCCCTTTCTTCATCAGATACGACATGTTGTTTGCGTTGTACAGCTTTTAATGAAAATCTTATTTGTTTGTTCTTGAGAATCCTTTTTTCTTCTCTATTTTCAATTTGAGTCATTGTAATATTCAATTCTTCTAAATCATTCTGAACTTCTTTCAACAAATTATTTTTTGTTTTACTTTTCCAAAAGTAATTAAATAGTTGTTTTATTATCCTACTATCATTTAATCTAGATATATGACAGAAAAAGGCAATTTTTCTTTTTCTCATCGTATCTATTATAGACCATTGCTAATTTTTAATAAAAAAATTAGGATATTTTTTAATATCGATATTTTTGTGCAGATTTAATTAGGATATTGTTTTTATTAAGTTCATTTATAGTAGGATTTGAATATTAAGAAACACATAACATCCTAATCCCATTCCAATTCTTTCAGATATATATTTTTTTTTTTTTTGTAAAAATATTAACAATGGTTTGAAATATCGATATCTTTATGCCTATAATATCGTGATATCGATATCAATATCAATATCGATATCCCTTCCCTAATCTGAATGCTGGACATATTCGCGAACTAAGGAACTCAAGCTCCTAAAATTCGTGAGGCGGATCCTTAGGAGAATTTTCGGACTAGTTTTCAGCGATGATGCTTAGCGATTGAGAACAAAAGAAGAAACGGCAAGCCTTTTTTAATAGTATAAATGTCTTCAGATTTTGAAAGACGATGAGATTCCAAAGAAAATTCTTGAAGAAAGGTTATACTCCAAGAGGATGCGTTGTCCAGCTTGGGAGTAAGAAACTGGAATGCACCAGAAATGCTCGGAGCTGGAGGAGGTCCTGACATACCAACTGTTGTAGTGTCGGAAGGAATCGTCATGTTATTATAGCAGCTATTATTATGATTAAAAGAATAAAAAAGTACTTTTCCAGCGGAACAGATAAATCGTCTGTAATTTTTAAAAATATTCTTCAAGTAACTAATTATCTTAGTTTGCCGTTCCAAATTTTCCAAATCGGAGTCATTGATGCGTCGATATTAAAAAAAATAAAATAAAAAATTAGGGTTGCAATTACTTGTAGATATGATTTATAGAAAAAAAAAAGAAAAGAATAGACAATTAAGGAAGAACATTTATGGTTTTATAATTTTATGATTGTGTGTAGCTTTAGCAGAATCCCAACGTTATGCTCCTTAGTGTATATTGCTTTTAGTAAATAAATTTAATAATTATATATTTAATAAATATAATAATTATATATTTTATGTATTATACTTTATTTTATTTTAGCAGGGTGAACGTTGAGGATCAGTTAACGCAGAGAAGTTCAGCATAGTTTCTGTGACTGGTACGACCCAAAGCTGCCTCCTAATTTGTACCATTCCCTACCATAATAACCGGACTGACTCTATAACGAGGGTCATAGAAACTCTGCTTTCCAGCTCTGCGTTAACTGTGTCCTCAATGTTCGCCCTGCCTAATTCTCAGGTTGATATAATCTAAGATACTTAACAACGTATAGAAATGGCGTTATTCATTGCTGGTAATGAATTAATCATTCATTTAAATAAATTATAAAATTTATTAATATTTGTTTTGTTTTTTTAACAATTGTTAGTTATACCAATATAATTTTATTGTTTGTTTCAGGTAATGTGCACAAATTATTAATAAGACTTCTACTTTGGTGGGTTACGATTGATAAGAGAGATCGAGTAATCCTCTGTTATGTCTGTGTTGGTCGTGAAAAACCAAGTAAGTTGTATTTCATATTTATACGCTGCAAATTATTACACTATCTTTTATCATTTCCTAATAGTTATATGCATATCCAAATTTTTTTTTCCATTGATATAATGATGCTAAAACACTTTATTTTTTCCCTCTATCTTCATAAATAATCGAGATATGGGCATATGAAACATTTTAATAGGCCGCCATGGCGGTTGGTAATGTCGAGTTCCGAGGATCGACCTAGGATGATCGGTCACTTTAGTGTCAAATCTATGAAAAAAAACTGTGAGAAAGGGACGTATATTTTATTTTTGATTTTTGGATTCTGCTTATCTTGAAACGTTAAAACTCAAATTTAAGGGATATTATTTTTTTTCTTATTCGATTACAACGTTCCATTATTGAAAATAATAAACCAAAAAGAATGACTTTCAAACATTAATTTTTGGTTAAAAATCAAATCATTTAATTTTAAATATAAATAGTGTTATGGTATATATATGTAAATATGGTTAGAAATAATTACGAGAATGTAACCGCGTACATTATGAGAAGAACAACAAAGCCTCAAAGTAATCGAAAATGATGTACTTCGTAAAATACTTGAAAGGCGAATCAACTGGAGAGTTTTGATGGTTATTCGGAATTGTGTGACCAGCACTCGGTAAACATAATTAAAGATATAGCAGTGACTGGAATGGTCGTGTGATGTAGCTGTGACGATAACATAGCAGTGACTGGAATGGCCGTGTGATGTCGCTGTGACGATAACATTGCAATGACTGGAATGGCCGTGTGATGTCGCTGGGACGATAACATAGCAGTGACTAAAATGGCCGTGTGATGTCGCTGTGACGATAACATAGCAGTGACTGGAATGGCCATGTGATGTCGCTGTGACGATAGCACAGCAGTGACTGGAATGGTCGTGTGATGTCGCTGTGACGGAAGACGAACGAATCACTAAAAAGGAAATTAACTAACTGATAAACTTCCAGGGGCAGACCGAGGTGTAGATGGGAGGATTTTGTTAGGTTTGGCCATGAAAATTTGGGATTTGTCTGGGCATAATAAGCATCGAATCTTCGAATTTGTCAGCCTTATTATTTATTATGCTCAAGAACAAATAACATATTGAAGATATATTAAAAAAACATAACTTAATTACAAGAATATTACCGTTGGTAAAGAAACACTAGGTCATTGATAGATTTTGACAGGCACTTAAATAACTCGCAGTATAACTACGCCACTGCATCGCCGATAGGCAATTCAGTGGCGTAGTTTGATCAACTGGCGCCCGGAACAAACTTCAAGATTTCCGTCCCCTGCAACATGGAAAATTCCCTGGTTCTAGGGAAATACTTTACAGACGAAGTATCGATACAGGCACTCATTCAAGCACTTGATTCAAATATTTGATACCACTAAGATATTTCTTTGATATTAAGGTCCATCATTCGATTTTCGGAGGTACTGTTTTTGAAAATACTATAGATATTAAGATAGCGCAATTGCTTATCTATTTACTTTTCGAATTTCATTGATATAAAGGCCCATTATTGGAATATCAGAAGCGCAGTTTTGAAAATACCATCGATTTTAAGATCGCGCGCTCAGGCATCAATTTATTTTAACATTTCATATTTCTTCGATATTGACATCCATTATTGTGTTTTCGGAGATGCAGTTTTTGAAAATACCATTGATTTCAAGGAGAAGGATTGTAGGATTCATCAATATAGTGATCGTTAATTAGGTGTCAGTAGATAAAAATATTGAATTTACAATTATTTCTATTAATTTTTGCTCTTACAGAATTCTCCGATACATGAATCGTTTATTAGGTTTTCAAGAAGTAAATTCCCAATTAAAACAATAAAATTAATGCCCTAATCTCTTCCTGTCTTGATGAAAATCCACGATATTTTTGCCGCTGTATTTTCCTTTCTTTACAATACAATTTTAATTTTGTAATTTGGAATGGGCAATATTTCTGAGTCATAAGTCATTAAGTACAAATAATTTTCCTTTACCGAGTGATATTATCGATATCAATATTCATGTTTTAATCAATGGTATCGATACCAAGCCTACAGGGTATAGGAAGAAAAGTATCGATACTTTACTTGTATCGATCGATATTGACGTCCCCCTTCGTTACATGTTATATGCCATTTATTTTCAGCCTTTGTATATCTCTCTTCTTTTTACTTTAGGTATTATATATTGTTTTTTTTTTCAGCACAAATTTCTCATTATTAAAAATTTTATGGCCCAAAAATAAAAAGAACGCTGCAAATTATTACACAATGGTTTATTATTTCCACTTATTTATTCCACTTGTTTATTATTTCACAAAAATATCTATTCTGTCAAAGTAAAAAATATGAAGCAGTATGAGATACAATAATATGATACACAGTAAGAGTGCCGAAAAGCAGCAAACAAAAA
This sequence comes from Rhaphigaster nebulosa, assembly GCA_948150685.1. Classification (NCBI taxonomy): domain Eukaryota; kingdom Metazoa; phylum Arthropoda; class Insecta; order Hemiptera; family Pentatomidae; genus Rhaphigaster; species Rhaphigaster nebulosa. The sequence continues at coordinate 12,119,003 of OX411310.1, forward strand.
AAAAATTTTTGCGGACGGATTTTTTTTTATTCGATATTTGGATTCTACGTATCTTGAAACGTAAAACCTCAAATTTTGAGGGGGAGGGAGGTTACAAAAAAATTTTCCTTGGTCGATTCCAAAGGTCTATTATTGAAAATAATAAACCAAAAGCATTTACAGATAGAGATTTTTTTATTTTTCGTTTTTTTTCTTTTTTGTGATTTTAATGCCTTGTTATGCTGATTCCAAAACACCTTACATTTCTCCTCTATGTTTATAAATGACCGAGTTATGGCTATATAAGATCTTTAATCGGCAATTATTATAGATTTTTTGTTTTTCAATTTTTTTTTTTTTTGATGTCTCGTTATGCTGATTCCAAAACACCTTACATTTTCTCTCTATCTTTATAAATGACCGACTTATGGGCTTATGAGATCTCTAATCGGCCGCCATTTTGAAACAAACAGACGGATGGTAATGTCGAGTTCCGAGGATCATCCCGGGCTGACCTGTGACTTTGGTACCGAATCTCAAGAAAATCGGTCCAGTAGTCTCGGAGAAAAGCCGCGGACGGCGTACAGCGTACGACGGACGGCGGACGGACGGATTTTTTTTTATTCGATATTTGGATTCTACGTATCTTGAAACGTAAAACCTCAAATTTTGAGGGGGGTTACAAAAAAATTTTCCTTGGTCGATTCCAAAGGTCTATTATTGAAAATAATAAACCAATAAAAATATATATACACATATATATGCATATATATATATATATATATACATATATATTTATATATATATATATATATATATATATATATATATATATATATATATATATATATATATATATAATGGCTCACTTATCTTTGAATTTCATTTTTCCTATTTATTTTTTATTAGTTCCGCTGATATATGGGACAAAATCAATATCGTTGATATCGAGAGAGTGCCTTTGAGGAGAGCAATTATCGACAGCAATAAAACAAAGAACGTCCGTTTTGAATTATCGTTGAGTTTTATCGGCTGGTTCCATGTTGGCAGTCCCCTCTGGTATTAAAGACCTTAATGCCGGTGGGCACCGCTCCAAACCACCATTCCTCCTCCCTTCGTCTCCACAGGGTTCCCTTATATACCGAGAATAAATAGTATATATATATGTAAAATTTTATTTTAATTTTAAAAAATATATAATTTTCATTAAGGTGATGCGTGTTAAGTGCGTAATTGCCTTGTTAAATCCAAACCTACGACTAGTAAGTTTCGCCCTTTACAAAGTATGAAGTCTAAACACTTAAAAAAAAAGAAACACCTGTACCACTACACCCACGAAGGGTCTTTGGGTTCAGAACTTGGTAAGGACCATACTGTTACTAAGCCAACGATTGTGCAAGGAGGTGGTTTGGCTAAGATCACGCTCGATCGCCAAGTTTTTCCTTCAATTAAGGGTACCCCCCATAGAGAGGACGGGTTGTCCCCCGGTGTGTCTCCCGATCCCACAGGCTCGATCCACGGCTGATAAGAGAATAAATAATTATCTGCCACAGCCGGTCTCGAACGCGAGACCGGGAGTATAGTAATATAGTGCCTTACCACTGAGCTACTCCGCTCCCAGTCTAAACACTTATGTATCAGAATTAGCGGCAAAAGTTCGCTGAGGTGAAGTATGACGAGTTAAAAAAATAATAGTTCAAACCTGTAGATAAAGTTGTATCTTTCAATTTTTGCATTACAGCTTACCGGTGATTATCTAGAAGTAGGTCTTATTAACTTTTTTTTTTTTTTTTTTTTTTTTATCTTTCCGTAAGAAATAGAAATCATAAGCTTATATGTTAAATCTCTTTTTACAAATGTACCATTGGACAAAGTAATAAAACTAACAGATAATAATTGGATGGAAAAGGATAATAATAATATGAAAGAAAACAAATTATTCATAGAAGGCATTAAATTTTGCATAAATAATGTGTTTTTTTTAAATTCGAATATCGAATATTGTAAAAAATTAAATGGGTTGCCAATGGGAGGGATAATGTCTGTTAATCTTAGTGGCATCTTAATTAATAAATGCTTACAAAAATTAGAAACTAAAACATTATTGATTAAAAAATGTATAGATGATTTAATAATAATAATTGATAAAAATTAACATAGAAATATTTAAAAAATTTAATTGTCAATACAATAATATACAGTTCACCGTGGAAAATCTAATAATAATATAATTAGATATTAGGACAAGAGTATTATGTTAAATGTTTAAAATCCTAAGTAGATAATCATAAGTAGATGGACCAAATAAGAAATCAGTAGCAATAGAATACTTAATTTTATACTAAACCATCTTTTTTACAAAAAAATCAATACTGTTGAGTATCTGAAGCTCATAGATTAACTGACAAGCAGTTTCTAAGGGAATTAAAAAGAAAAAATTATTACATATTAAATGAAAATCTATACCCTAAAAGATAAATTAATAAAATATGGTATAGATATAATATTGATATACAAATTAAGAACAGTAATAAGTTTATAAATAATACAGAAAATATTAAGAACAATAGTCACATATTCACAATAATGCGAATATAACGATTATGAAACAACAAGTTAATTTTTTTTAAATTAATTATATAACAGAACTTACTGACCAAAATCAACAAAACTTTTGAAAAATACGAGCATTGCAGCATTAAGCAATAAATTAAATTAAATAATACAATAATAATAAATTAAATTCATATTTGACTAATATGAAAGATAATATAGAATAGATAAACATAATAAAATATAAAAATTGTGGCCGTTTATATACAGGAGAAATATAAAAAAAATTGAGTACAAGAATAGAGCAACATAAAAATAACTGCAATATCGTAACCATAGTACAGGAAATAATCATGATTTTAATTATTAAAGCACAAAAATATTAAATAGAGAAAAAAAATACAAAAATAGAAGAATATATGAAGCAATATACCTAACAAAAACATAGAAAATACAGATACTAAAAATATTAATAGCCACTATGAATATATAATGAATAAATTAAATATAGACTAAAATAATATCATGTTGGCTGTGTCCTGATTGTTTACTACTAATGTTTCAGTTAAAATCCGGAATTAACTCCTGTTAGGGATTGATAAATTGTTTCTTTAATTTTTTATATAATTTTGTTTTATTAAAAACTAATCTCGAATGTTATACATTCATCTTCAGTTCTAAAAACACACAAGATAAGCAATGCAAAATATAGTTTGGTATTATTATACATATTAAATCAGATGCAATATAAATCAGTATTATAAAACATTTATGAATTATGAATTTAATTAACACAAGAAATCAAATACATGTTGGTACTCACCAAGGTTTAAATGGATTATTTAAAAAAGGAATGTTTGTACTGGTTTCTTCTAGCACTGAACTAACAATGAAAGAAAGGTGGGTAAACGGTTTAAGGGTCCCCCGTTTTCCAGCAATGCTGGTGAGTAATTGGTTTTTCTGTTACAGATGGGAATAAATTTAAGATTGTACTATTGGAGATATTTATTTGGTCATTTAAGCAAACATCTGGGTTGAATTTGAAGGATTTTATTATTTCAAGTATTTCATATATATTTAATTTGAGGCTATTTTCAACGTGATGTATTAATTTAACTCCTGAGTCTTTGATGAATTTATCTTTTGTTATTTTCATTTAAATAAATTGCAACTCCTGTTATATACGCTCCTGACCTACCATGGCAATGTGTAAAAATTAAGTCGCAGTGTTATATATATTATCTATATGTCCGAATGCACTTCAGTAAAAAAGTAATAATCCAACTTTACACTATATAATAAATCCCTCTTGGAAGACGGGACTACTTCCCATGCAAACTAGATCCAAATTCTCAAGCGACTAGACTTGCTGACCGTCCAAGTCTCGAGAGGCGAACTTGGAAGCAAGTTCACCTGGACTTAAGTTTGTTTGATGGCGACCTAATCAAAAGTTTTCGATGGCACTCCAATTGGTTTCCACTTGTTGACGAATCAATATTTTACCGTCAACTTACTTTTCTCATTAGTTCTGCTAGCAGTGCACCAATGGTTTCGTTCTAAATGAGTTTTCGACTCATGGCTTACTTTAACCAAAAAACAAAAGGGGAAAAAAACACATTTAAAAAATAGTTCTTTCTTAAGAACTAGACTTAAACTTCTAGACTCAAACATTACAAAAGTTTCAGTTGGGCCATGTACAAAAAGCTTCATAGGATCACAATTGCACAGGCCAACGATGAAAAAACTTTTGTACTGAAAATACCTTATTTCTATAGTTTTTAGGGTGCTGAATCCAAATATGATATCAAAAAAGCTGTATCACCCACAATTTCTTCACATTTTGTAGTTAAATTTATTAAATCAAGCGATTTTTAAAGAATTGAACAGTTTTCAGTCTTAGGCCTCATGAAACAATTTGTAAAGGCTTTGCCTTAAGATGGACCATGTTTCAAGAATCTCTGTAAAAAGTTTCCACGCCTTTCAGAAGCTGAAATAAAAGAAGGCGTCTTTGTCGGACCTGACATTAGAAAAATGATGTTAACTTTGAATCCACAATGACCTTAAATGAGAAAGAAGCATGGGTATCATCAAGCAAGTCGTTACAAAGTTCTTGGGAAATGAAAAAGACCCAGAAATGTTTCTATTGTAGCTAACATGTTACAGAAGTTTAAAAAGTTAGGATGTTTGATGAGCCTGAAACCTACGGAAAACTATGGGTGATACAAAAAAACTAAGGCCAGATTTAGATAAAGCACATAAAAATCTATAATGATCAACTATTAAAGTTAAAAAAGTTTTCAAAAAATTTTTTTTTGTTGAACTGTATTATTTGTCCAACTTAATCATTTTAAGTAAGATGAAGTTAATTTTTTTTCAGAACCAACCTTTATATGATCTCAATAATAAACATAGATTAATTATTCGCAATATATGTCTTTATTCTGTAGCGGAGCTACCTTTTAAGGAGCTTCTGTTTCTGTTTAATCGTCTGTGCTCTTCGTTAAAGTTTGTATGAGCTATTAAAGATGTAGATACAGTTTATTCCTGTTCGCTTGAAAACCAAATATTAAAAAATAAAACAATATAACCTAAAACTGTAATATTGTTCACACTAAGATGAAGGTGAATTTAGATGAAGTGTTTTTTAAATTATATTATGTATGACAGTTGACCATAGTAATGCAGAAAATGTTAAGAGTGTAGGTATAAAACATAAATAAATAAAAAAAAATAGTATAAAACTGTTTAATGTATCAATACATTTCGGCCAACATTAAAACACTATTGAAGGCTACAAAGACCAAGATACAACTGACGAAAATAGTTCTTATTTTTTTCTAATTTATTCGAGGAAGTTTTCAAGAAGCTTTTCAAAAAATCGATTGTTGAAAATAACTTCCATTTAAACAACTTTAATCAATAACTCAAATTATTGAAATATGACGTTTTTGGAACAATATTCCCGTTCTCAGACAATAGATTATCTTTAAATGTTCAAAAACAACATAAAAGTTTGTATAAATAAATTTTTTTTTTTCGAATCTAGTGTTTTCGTTGTTTATAATTTTTTTATTTTAAATTCATATGTCCAACTAATTAGCATTACCTTCGATAATTAGACAGATGTGTTAATTAAATATCTGATGTGAACAACACATAACTATAAAACGACAGAACGCCTATAAAACTATAAATTGGTGGCTCAAAAAGTGATCCTCAATTTGGTTACTTGTTTCCGAAGATTGTAGTATCTCTAAAACGACACAGGGAGTAGCAACATCCATCTATTAACTCATAAGCTCTAGTTTCTGGAGGTCTCATTCCGTTATTATATGCTGTTTTCTTCAGTTGGTAACTAGTATCCAAGAGATTTCTTTGTGTTTAGTGACAATATTAAAACTGTCAATGTCACTAGATAGATTATTGGGAATTGACATTTTAAGCGGAAGAACACAATCTCAATTGAATTATTATTATATCGTTGTCGTTTTTTGAAAAATGCTTAGTCACCAAAAAATTGAAATTTAGGTTTCTATTTATTATGGGACATAACCACGAAATTTATCGATTCCCGCCCACGACATACCGAGAAAAAACATTAGAAATGGTCTAAAAATCGACTATTGATGACGTAAGAACCAAATACTAATATGCCATTCTGGTCTTAATCAGTGCTAGAAGCCTTAAAAATATATTGTAATTATAATGGTTTTGCCCAATTAATAAACTACTATATACATAAAATTAATTTAAAAAAAATATATTGTTATTTGGAGAAAAATCATTTTATGTGTTTCCTGCAAAGTTTGCTAAATGACGCTTAAGTCTTTTTTCAAAAACCGATGTCGATATATTTATTTTTGAAAATTATTTTATTCATTTTTTTTAAGCTGTACCATTCAAAGCATAGGCATTTACGCGTCCCAGGGCAAATCATGGGGACACCGGGACACTTTGCGTAAAAGCGGGGACGCCTGGTCACATTATTTAACCGACACATTTTTTTTTAATACTACAAGAATGATAGTAATATAGATAATATTATTGAAAACTATTACAGTGCTCTAATTTTTTCCAAAACGTTCTTGAATTAAATGATAATTTAACTTAAGGGAGGTAAATAATATAACTAAATACAAATACGAAAAGTTTACTGTATAAGATATTGATAGGATTAAAATTGTTAATTTATATATACGATGTTATTTATCCAAGGATATTATCTGTAGCATGTGGGTCGGACCAGCTTTAAATAAGCACATCATTACAAATTACAAGTTTGCATTATGCGTACCGTATAATGTAGAGTTGATATTAAATCCGCTTCCTGCGATGAAATTAATAATATGAGTAATAACGCGGGTTTATTCTAGCGATAATAATGCAGGAGTGGGGATATGCGCCTGTTTATCTTTACTGTAGCTAAATTAACAGAATAAACAGTTGTTTTTCCCACTCTCGTTTATAATTATATGCCGTCTAAGGATAGAGTATTACCAAAATGTTTTTTTAGTTGGATTGTAAATTTCTAAAAGGGCTCATCTCAGTATTTTTTCAAAATGGACTAATTAATTTTTTTATTATTTTTTTTTTCTGTAATCATGTAGACCTATATTTCTGGTCTTCATTCTGGTGAAATACAAAGATAATTAATAATATGTTGAAATAAGTCCAATGGTTCAACAAAAATTCAGTTTTTGTGTCTATTTTCTATTGATCCCACTCCAAATTGGCAATTTGATGCTCATATCCAACTCAATAATCGAGATTTTTTTTTAATTGGCATGAAAAATGACTCAATATAATTGAATTTTTCATTCAATAAAATTAGTTCTGTCAATAAATATTTACGGGATATTCAGTGATATAAAATTGGTTTTAAATGGTAAGAATTAGTTGGATTTTTGATTTATAAATTTAAATAATTAACCTTTGCCAATAATTGGTCAATGATTGACCAAGAAAAAAAAAATTTAATACATTTTCAAAATTTGAGATTTTACGTTTCGGGATCGAAATATCGAATAAAAAAAATCCGTCCATCCACCTCCGCGGCTTTTCTTCGAGACTTCTACATCTATTTTTCTTTGATTTGGCACCGAAGTCACAGCCCATCCCCAGAATAATCCTCGGAACTCGACGTTACCTTCCGCCATTGAGTTTTAAAATGGCGGTCGATTCGATATCTTATACGCCCATAACTTGACTATTTATGAGGATAAAGGAAAAATGAAAAGTATTTTGGAATCAGCACACCAAGGCATACAAAAAAAAAATATATATTACGAAAATAAAACTGTTTAAATGATTTTGGTTTGTATAAATACGTACGTCCAACATTTTTATTTATTATGATTACTCGAAAGGTAATAAAATTCCCTACGAAAAAACACACAAAAAAACATCGAAATCGGACCAGTCTTAGCTGAGATATAGTTTATTGAACATTGTTGACTAACTCCCCGTCGCTATATGTCTGTATGGAGTTATCAATTACGGACTTCTAGCTTCCTCCCATCTCTCTCCACTTCATACTTTCTTGAATTCGTCCTCCATTTCCTCCAGCTTCTTGGTCTTCTCTTTTTCTTTTCCCAGTGATGTGTGCCTCCAACATTTTCCTCCGTACCATTTCACCCCTCCATTCTGATTACACGTTCTTCCATCTTAGCCTACTGTATCAAAACAAAATTTCCTTCGCACGCTCTCTGTTTACGGCAATCATCTTGGGACAACCACCAAGTCTTTGCTCCATAGGGCCTATTGGTTTTATAAGACCTTCATCTAATTTTAATTTCGTTCCTTAGACTACAGTTGAGACTTGAGAAGTTTCAACTTCAAATTTTAGGCTCTATTACCCGTCATTATTCTGCTGTTAATATCTTTGTTGATCTTGGTTCTACCTGTTCCACTACAACCCATGAAGGGTCTCGGATTCAGTACTTGGTAAGGACCGTACTGTTTCTAAGCCAACGGTTGTGCAAGGAGGTGATTTGGCCAAGATCACGCTCAACCGCCAGGTTTTTCCCCCAATTAAGGGAAACCACTTTATAGAGGCTGGGTATCTCCCGATCCCGGAGGTCCGATCCAAGGCTGATAACAGAATAAATAATTATCTGCCACAGTCGGTCTCGAACCCGGGACCGGGAGCATAGTAACACAATGCCTTACTACTCAGCTACTTCGCTCCATGATTGATCTTGGTAGATATGTTTTATTTAGTATTCTGCACATGTTCCTAAGCCTTTGCTTAGTTATTTGATAACTTTAAAACTTTACAGCTACCGAAATATTCAAACTACCCATTTGAAGAATAATCTAATGGCCATAACTGTAAATCAAAGCGATTAGGAAAGTCGTATAGATAGATACACCAGATAATTTAGAAGTATTACTATTTGTAAATGATAAACAACTGTGTAATAATTTTGCAGCGTTTCTTTTTTTTTTTTTAATAATAGAATGAGAGAAATAAGTATCAGCAGAGGCTGAATAATGAATTAGTATTCTATAACTCCTTTATAGAGATTTAAAAATAAAGAATTTAATTGAGTGTGAAAATGATGAGGAGTATTGCAATAGACATTCCTAGTGTGGCATCAGGATGTGGATGAGGGGCCGATAAATACCAGAAAATAATAAACTAGTCAATATTTCGCCAATTCATCCAACATCAGGGCATAAAAAGTCAATATTACATAATTGTAGAACAAGAACATCTCAAATCGTTTCTTTAAGTCAGAGATAATAAACTGCCGTAGGTCCAATTCTACTGATTCTGATATTATTATCGTATTTGCATTATTCTGCAAATAATAATATATAATAGCATATATAATCGTCAATAAGCTAAATGTGTAATAAAATATGCAATACTTTAAATATTGAGATTGATGCCTTCTAAGTTAAGAAATTGCGATTTTATCTATTCAATTCTGTATTGAAATATGAATGAATATTATTGTTATCAAATATCAGCGCTAGCAACAGGTAAATTATTTTGAATCCAAAAGATTTGGAAAAATGAAAATATTTTAGAATATAGTCCGAAAATCCACGACAAGCAAAAAAGTGCGATCTGAAGGTTCTTTTTGCTCTCCTGTAAAACCTTGATGAAAATGGTTGGAGTCCCAGAAAAGAAAATCGGGTTAAGTGCGATGATCATAGAAAACATCAGATGAAGGCTAAAGATCCAATATACGCTATGACAACAGTTTGAGGTAGAGAAAGGTTTACGCCAGGGAGATCCTCTCTCCCCTGTATTGTCAATATTGCGCTAGAATCAGCTAGATCGATCAGGACGAACCCATATAACAATATATAACAGACTTGCCCAACACATGGCGTATGCTGATGACGTAGTGATAACGGCAAGAACGAAAGCGAAACTTTCAGGAGCTTTACAGGAATTTGAAGAAACTGGGAAAGGATCTCTTCAGACATCTGTTCCGCCAACAAAGGAAGAAGAAGGGCAAAGAATGGGTCTTAAGATAAATAAGGAAAAATTCCAATGTACGATTACCTCAAAAAATGAGGGGCAGGAAGGACAGAACCATGTGCAACTGCTCCACCAAACACTTAATAAAATGGACAGCTTCAAATACATAGGGGCTTGAATGACGGGAATCATGATATCACGTCTTTCTTCCAGTACAAAAAATACTTCCAGTCAATTATTTCGTACAAAATGACTTGGACACGTTGAAAGGAGATAAATACGTTGAAAAGAAGATAGATACCCGAAAAAAAAAATGATGTGGCAAACCAGTAGGCAAAAGTAGGAGAGGAAGTTAATGAGTTAATTAATCGAGTTAATGATAGGAAGAATTGAAGAGGCACTGTTGAGGAGGCCAAGGCCCTACAACGGTTGTAGAGCCACGGAAGAAGAAGAAGTAAAACTTTGAAAATGTGTTAAATAGAGACACCATTTCACACCAAAACATATCAACTAGAGATGGGCAAAAAGTACTCTGAGTAACGAGTACCGAGTATTTTAATCAAATAATCTCACTAGTCGGAATTGGCTGTGACTAGGGATGGAAGGGGTAGCGAAGACTGACTTACGCCTTCCATCTCCAGTCGTATCTGATCCCGGCAAGTGAGAGTATTCGAGTAAAATACTCGGTATTCGTTACTCAAGAGTATTTTTGCCGATCTCTAATATCCTCACATTACTTATTTACTGGAATTGAGAGACTTACGGGTTTTATTTTGGAATCTGGAATGGAGAGTTCCAATTGGAAATTGGAGAGTATTCGAGTAAAATACTCGGTATTCGTTACTCAAGAGTATTTTTGCCGATCTCTAATATCCTCACATTAGTTATTTACTGGAATTGAGAGACTTACGGGTTTTATTTTGGAATCTTCCAATAAACAATATTCTAACAATAATTTTGCCCCCCTTTTTTTTTCTCTTTAATAAGGCAATGGCTAATTAAAATTAAAATATTTTAGAAAAATTCTAAGCTATATGAAATTAAAAAGTTTATTCAGTTGTCTTTTACTTTTCAAGTCAATTTTTAAACGTATCTGTAAGGCATCTACAAGGCTCTACTTAAACTTTTGATTTTATCTTACAAACACTCAAGAGCATACTTGAGAGGTATTATGTTGTGTTTGCCTCGTGGATCCGCATGAGATGAACTACTTAGAATTTGAAGTATTAAAGGAGGTGAAGTTGCCCCTTTACTGAGGAACCCCTGTACTCCCATTGTTTGCTCCTACTCTAAGGCCATCAGTTTACCATCTTAGCAGCTCCCGAGTGGCTTAATACAACTTGAAGGCTTAACGGAGATTTAGATTCCGTAACGTTCAACTACCGGCAAATAGGGAACATAAATAAAGACTTTCCACTTCAGTAGTGCCTTGTTTTCTCCTTATTATTAGGAAAACTTTGTATTTTCACACATGAATTCAACTTTAAACATAACATCGAATATGTTAGAATAATAAGAATTGAACATTTTGTAATAGCTTAATTTAATTTTTTTTTTTTTTTAGACCAATCAATAAAGGTAGTTACTTGAAAAAATTGCCATGGAAAAACATGGCTAAAACGTAACCTATAAAATAGAATTAGGGATTGATACATTATTTGCCACTTTTATAATTTTGTTTTTATTGAAGGCTAGTTTCGAATGTTATACATTCATTTTCAGTTCTAAAAACACACAAAAATTCAAAAATAAGCAATTCAAAATTCGGTTTGGTATTATTATACATATTAAATTAGACGTAATATAAATAATTTATTACATCTGATTAATATTACATCTAATTTAATAAATATAATAATACCAAACTGTATTTTGAGTTGCTTATTTTTGATTTTTTTTGTGTTTTTAGAACTGAAGATGAATTCATAACATTCGAAACTAGCCTTCAATAAAAACAAAATTATAAAAGTGGCAAATAATTTATCAATCCTCAATTAGATTTTATACCATCATGCGGATGTCAACTGATTATAAAATAGAGCACCATTGTCTAAAAAAGGCCCACCCATCAGAGATTGTTCATCACTCTCAGAGAAAATCAACACATGCTTTAGTAGTATAGTAAAATTATTAGTTAATCTAGAAGTAATTGTAGTATAATTTCTCTCAATGGATTCATATTATAAACAAGTCTAATGTGGTGCGATCATTTCATAACTTTCACTTACCAACCTACTTGAAATAAATTTTAAAAGTTACCATGGAAATTCTATTTAGTTTCCATGGAAATTCTATTTAGTATCCATTAAATCATATAAAAGTAGAAATTATTAACTACAGCATTCACTTAGGTTTATGCCTTTTTCGTCACTTTCCATTAACTTGTACGGCTTTGTATGTTGGATATTAATTTTTCTAAAATCTTTTGCTTTTTAACGATATATTACACTTCTATATTACTGTTGTATATTTCCCGAAATCAGTTTTCACTCTGGAATAATATTATTACTTTATTTAATTATCAAATTCTTTCGTAATTTATATTTATCCATTTTTGTATTACTATTAGCAATAAGAGGTGGGTAATTATTTCAAACAAACAAAATTAAAGGTACTTTAGAAGAGGCCATTTTAAAAATTCGGCATTTAATCGCTGTCAGACTATTTCCTAGCTGATATTAAACACCATTTAATTTCACATTGATGTAACGAGTTTGATCAAAATCGTCAGAGCTAATTAAAGGAAATAAACCATCATATCAGTCTAATTATTTATTTCATTATTAACAGTAGCTTTCGGCACTTTACGCCATATTCATCTAAAATCAAAATGAATTCACATCGAATAGAAAAAAAATCGGTGACTCATAAAGTGATCCTGAATTTGGTTACTAGTTTCCGAGCATAGCAGTACCTCAAAAGCGAAACGGCGTCGCGACCTCCATCTGTTGACACATACAGAAACATACTCACACGCACACAAACATACACACACACACACAAGCTCCTGTTTCTTGAGTTCTTATTCCGTTATTTTATGTCGTTTTCTTTCAGTTGGAAACAAGTTCCCACGAGATTTCTTTGTGTTTCCTGATAATATTAGAACTGTCTATGTCACTAGATAAAGCATTGGAAATCGAAAGTTTCAACATTTTAAGCGGAAGAAACCACTAAACTTACATCTTATTCACCTACTGCAGACATGTTCAGTTCACAAATGGGAAGGAAAAAAAAACCACTCAATTTTAACACTTAAAACAAGTAATAAAATTGTTTAATTAGAGTGGAAAAAAAATCGCGTTTATACGCTTTATCACCGAATCATATGATTTCTGTAATAAATGTCGCTATAGCTTATGATGTAAGGTTCTTATGGCCTTCTAGTAAAGTACCCCTTTCAGATCTTCTATTTCAACCAATCTATTATATTACTTATATTGATATAAAAGTCTAATTTACCAGATTTGAGATATTTTACATTATATTTTAATGCAATTTTTGATGAAAGTCTAATATCACCTTCAAGTAAAGTACCACTTCCGGTCTGCCAATTTCAACCAAAATTTATTATGTTATTCATATTAGTATGCAAGTCTTAAATACCAAATCTGAGAAGTTTTGCATTATATTTTAATATACGTTTTCATGAAAATCAGTAATGACCTTCAAGTAAAGAAGTTCCATTTTCGGTAATCATGCAGTGACCAAAAAGAGAGGTTCACAACTAGATTATACAATATTATAATATTATATAATATTATACAATACAATAAAGTGACACTTCCGGCAATGTTAAATTAAATACTTAATATCAGTTTCTTACTTTTCATGTTTGTGCTAGTCTGTTCACTTATACACATACAGACCATTTTGTACTCAGGAGACATTGAAAAGTATTATTTCTATTGAAAAATCTTTTAAGAAATTTTTCACGATATTAATACTTTCCCTTACTATATATTTCAATAATATATCAGTGAAAGTAAATAGAAATAATAGTTAAAACATGGTTGAATGTTCCGACCGCTAAAAGATCCCATGGTTGAGCATTGACTAGGAGCTGCAAGCATGTTAAACAGCTTAAATTATGTTGACTACTCAAGCCATATGCTTCCAATTAGCCAATTGAAACCAATCTAGTAATGTTCTGTCTTGATGAGGCATTAGCTTCAACCAACCGTGTCCAAATTGAAAGAATATTCTCCTGGATTCCTATTAGTTAAAAATAAAAAA